>JAHHZJ010001320.1:0-81767 GCA_021437245.1 Aegilops speltoides
AGGAACCAATATGGGCATCCAGGTCCGCTGTTGGTTATTGACCGTGAATAGTTCTAGGTCATGTCTACATTGTTCTCGAACCGTAGGGTCCTGCAGCAAGGTTTCGATGGCGGTTATTATGAGTTTATGTATTTTGATGTACGAAGAAGTTGGTCCGGATGTGATCACGGACATGACGAGAGTCTCGAAATGGTCGAGACATAAAGATTGATATATTGGAAGCCTATGTTTGGAGTTGGAATGGTTCGAGGCGAAAGCAGAATTCTGGAATCAGGGAGGTTCGGAACCCCGGGAGGTTAATGGGCCATAGTGGGCCTTAGTGGAAAGGAGAAGGGCCAGCCCTGGGTGGCATGGCGCCTCCCCTTCCCTAGTCCTACTAGGACTAGGAAGGGGCGGCCCCCTCTCTCTCTTTCCCCCCTCAGGAATCCTAGTCCAACTAGGATTGGGGAATCCTACTCCCAGAGAGTAGGACTCCTTGGCAGCGCCTCCTTGGCCGCCAGCCCCCTCCCCTTGCTCCTTTTTATCTGGGGCAGGGGGCACCCTAGAACACACAAGTTAGATCTACGGATCGTTCCTTAGCCGTGTCGGTGCCCCCTCCACCATATTCCACCTCGGTTATCTGTCATGAAGCTTAAGCGAAACCTGCTGTGAGTGAAACATCAAGATCGTCACCATGCCGTCGTCTTGTGAAACTCTCCCTCGACACTCGGCTGGATCGATCTGAGGGGCGTCATCGAGCTGTCGTGTGTCAAGAACTTCGGGCGCTAGAATGTGGCCGGGATCGGTCGGATCGCGAGGAGAGCGTCGACTACTTCCTCTCGTTGTGATCGCTTCGCCGGGTCTCGAAGTGCGTAGACAACACTCTCCCCTCTCGTTGCTATTCATCACCATGATCTTGCGTGTGCGTAGGAATTTTTTGAAATTACTCGTTCCCCAATGATGGCATCGAGCCTAGGTTTTTATGGTTTGATGTTTTGCGAGTAGAACACAAGTGAGTTGTGGGCGATACAAGTCATACTACCTACCAGCATGTCATACTTTGGTTCAGCGGTATTGTGAGATGAAGCGGCCCGGACCGACATTACAGCGTGCGCTTCTGCGAGACTGGTTTCACCGCTGTGAGCACTCGTTGCTTAAAAGGTGGTGGTGGGTGCTGTCTCTCTCACTTTAGTTGAACCGAGTGTAGCTCGCCGGTCCTTGAGAAGGTTAAAGCGGAGTCTATTTGTGAAATGTCGTTGTGGTTTTGATCGTGGGTGAGGCGGTTCTTGCTTAAGCCCGTAGCAGCCACGTAAAATTTGCAACAACAAAGTAGAGGGCGTCTAACTTGTTTTTGCAGGGCATGTTGTGATGTGATATGGTCAAGGCGTGATGCTATATTTTATTGTATGAGATGATCATGTTTTGTAACGAAGTTATCGACAATGGCGAGAGCCATATGGTTGTCGCTTTATTGTATGCAATGCAATGCATACTGTAATGCTTTACTTTATCACTAAGCGGTAGCGATAATCGTAGAAGCATAAGTTTGGCGAGGCGACAACGATGCTACGATGGAGATCAAGGTGTCGCGCCGGTGGCGATGGTGATCATGGTGGTGCTACAAGATGGAGATCATGAAGCACAAGATGATGATGACCATATCATATCACTTATATTGATTTGCATGTGATGTTTATCCTTTTATGCATCTTATCTTGCTTTGATTGCGGTAGCATTATAAGATGATCTCTCACTAAATTATCAAGAAGTGTTCTCCCAGTATGCACCGTTGCCAAAGTTAAATCGTGCCCGGACACCGCGTGATGATCGGGTGTGATAAGCTCTCGTCCATCTAGCGGGTGCAAGCCAGTTTTGCACCATGAGAATACTCGGGTTATACTTGGCGAGCCTAGCATATGCAGATATGGCCTCGGAACACGGAGACCGAAAGGTCGGCGTGAATCATATAGTAGATATGATCAACATAAGATGTTCACCATTGAAAACTACTCCATTTCACGTGATGATCGGTTATGGTTTAGTTGATTTGGATCACGTGATCACTTAGATGACTAGAGATGTCGTCTAAGTGGGAGTTCTTAAGTAATATGATTAATTGAACTTAAATTTATCATGAACTTAGTCTGGTAGTATTTTGCAAATTATGTTGTAGATCAATAGCTCGCGTTGTTGCTTTCATATGTTTGTTTTGATATGTTCCTAGAAAATTGTGTTGAAAAATGTTAGTAGCAATGATGCGGATTTGATCCGTGATCGAGGTTTATCCTCATTCTGCCTGAAGAATTATGTCCTTAATGCACGCTAGGTAGCAGACCTATTGCGGGAAGCGGATCTGGAGCGTTATGAATGTTTGGCTAGCTCGATATGATGACTACTTGATAGTTTTGTGCACCATGCTTTATGGCTTAGAATCGGGACTTCAAAGATGTTTTGAACATCATGGACCATATGAGATGTTCCATGAATTGAAGTTAATATTTCAAGCAAATACCGAGTTGAGAGATATGAAGTCTCCAACAAGTTCTATAGCTAAAAGATGGAGGAGAATCGCTCAACTAGTGAGCATGTGCTCAGATTATGCAGGTACTTCAATCGCTTGAATCAAGTGGGAGTTAATCTTCGAGATAAGATAGTGATTGACAGAATTCTCTAGTCACCATCACCAAGTTAGTAGAACCGTGATGAACTATAGTATGCAAGGGATGGCGAAAATGATTCGAGCTCTTCGTGATGTTGAAATCGACAAAGGTAGAAATCAAGAAAGAGCATCAAGTGTTGATGGTTGACAAGATCACTAGTTTCAAGAAAAGGGCAAAGGGAAAGAAAGGGAACTTCAAGTAGATTGACAAGCAAGTTGTCACTCCCACGAAGAAGCCCAAAGCTGAACCAAAGCACGAAAGTGAGTGCTTACACTGCAAAGGAAATGGTCCTTTGGAGCGGAACTGCCCTAAATATTTGGTGGATAAGAAGGATGGCAAAGTGAAAAAAGGTATATTTGATATACTGGTGTTTGATGTGTGCTTTACTAGTGTTTATAGCAACCCCTCGGTATTTGGTATTGGTTCGGTTGCTAAGAGTAGTAACTTCGAAGCGGGAGTTGCAGAATAAGCGAAACTAGTTAAGGGTGAAGTGATGATGTGTGTTGAAAATAGTTTCAAGATTGATATGATCATCATCCTTTACTCCCTATACTTTCGGGATTAGTGTTGAACCTAAATAAATGTTATTTGGTGTTTGAGTTGAGCATGAATATGATTTGATCGTGTTTATTGCAAAAGCGGTTATTCATTCAAGTAAGAGAATAAACTGTTGTTACATTTACATGAATAAAACCTTATATGGTTACACCCAATGAAAATGGTTCATTGGATCTCGATCGTAGTGATACACATATTCATAATATTGAAACCAAAAATACAAAGTTGATAATGATAGTGCAACTTATTTGTGCACTTGCCGTTTAGGTCATATTGGTGTAAAGCGCATGAAGAAACTCCATGCTTATGGGATTTTGGAATCACTTGATTATGAATCACTTGATGCTTGCGAACCGTGCCTTTTGGGCAAGATGACTAAAACTCCGTTCTCGAACAATGGAACAAACTCTTGACTTATTGGAAATAATACATACCGATGTATGCGATCCAATGAGTGTTGATGCTCGTGGCAAGTATCGTTATTTTCGACCTTCACAAGATGATTTGAGCAGATATGGGTATATCTACTTGATGAAACATAAGTCTGAAATAGTTGAAAGGTTCAAAGAATTTCAGAGTGAAGTGGAAAAATCATCATAACAAGAAAATAAAGTTTACGTGATCGATCACGAGAGCGAATATTTGAGTTACGAGTTTGGTCTTCAATTAAAATAATGTGGAATAGTTTCACAGCTCACGCCACTTGGAACACCACAATGTTATGGTGTGTCCGAATGTCATAACCGTACTTTATTGGATATAGTACAATCTATGATGTTTCTTACCGATTTACCAATATCATTTTGGATCATGCATTAGAGACAGCTGCATTCACGTTAAATAGGGCACCATCTAAATCCGTTGAGACGACACTATATGAACTGTGGTTTAGCAAGAAACCAAAGTTGTCGTTTCTTAAAGTTTGGGGCTGCGATGCTTATGTGAAAAAGTTTCATCTGATAAGCTCAAACCCAAATCGGAGAATGCGTCTTCATAGAATACCCAAAGGAAATTGTTGGGTACACCTTCTATCACAGATCCGAAGGCAAGACATTCGTTGCTAATAAATGGATCCTTTCTAGAAGGAGTTTCTCTCGAAAGAAGTGAGTGGGAGGAAAGTAGAACTTGATGAGGTAATTGTACCTTCTCCCTTACTTGAAAGTAGTTTATCGCGAAACCGGTTTACGAGACATCTACACCAAGTAGTGAGGAAGTTGATGATGTTGATCATGAAACTTGAGATCAAGTTACTCTGAGAACCTCGTAGATCAACGAGTAAGATCCGCACCAAAGTGATGCGGTAATCCTGTTACGGAAGTCATGTAACTAGATCATGATGAACCTACGAACTATGAGAAGCGATGATGAGCCCAGATTCCGTGAAATGGCTTGAGGCCATGAAATCGAGATGAGATCCATGTATGAGAACAAAGTGTGGACTTTGGTGGCGTTGCCCGATGATCGGCAAGCCATAGAAAATAAATGGATCTTCAAGAGGAAGGCGGACGGATGATAGTAGTGTTACTATCTACAAAGCTCGACTTATGCAAAAGGTTTTGACAAGTTCAAGGTGTTGACTACAATGAGATTTTCTCAAGCGTAGCGATGCTTAAGTCTGTCCGAATCATATTAGCAATTGCCACAATTTATGAAATTTGGCAAATGGATGTAAAACTACATTCTGAATGGGTTTCGGGAGGAAGAGTTGTATATGATGCAACGAGAAGGTTTTATCGATCCGAAGGAGCTAACAAAGTGTGCAAGCTCAGTGATCCATCTATGGACTGGTGCAAGCATCTCGGAGTTGGAATATACGCTTTGATGAGTTGATCAAAGCATATAGTTTTATCTGAGACTTACGGTGAAGCTTTGTATTTACTAAAAAGTGGGTGGGAGCACTCTGACATTTACGATAAGTATATGTGAATGACATATTATAGATCGGAAATAATGTAGAATTATACGCAAAGCATAAAGAAGTGTTTGAAAGGAGTTTTCAAAGAAAGACCTCGGTAAAGCTACTTACATATTGAGCATCAAGATCTATAGAGATAGATCAAGGCGGCTTGATAAGTTTTTCAATGAGTACATACCTTGACAAGATTTTGAAGTAGTTCAAAATGGAGCAGTCAAAGAAAGAGTTCTTGCACGTGTTACAAGGTGTGAAATTGAGTAAGACTCAAAACCCGACCACGGCGAGAAGATAGAAAGAGAATGAAAGTCATTCCCTATGCCTTGGCCATAGGTTCTATAAAGTATGCCATCTTGTGTACCGGATCTATTGTATACCTGCCTTGAGTTTAACAAGGAGTACAATAGTGATCTAGGAGTAGATCCTTTGAACAGCGGTCAAAATTATCCTTAGTGGAATAAGGATATGTTTCTCGATTATGGAAGTGACAAAGGTTAGGTAAGTAAAGGGTTACGTCGATGCAAGTTTTGACACGATGCGGATGACTCTAAGTCTCGATCTAGATACATATTGAAAGTGGGAGCAACTAGCTAGGGTAGCCGTGCGAGCATTGTAGACATAGAAAAATTGCAAAATACATAGCGGATCTGAATGTGAAAGACCCGTTGACTAAGACTATCTCACAAGCAAAACATGATCACACCTTAGTACTCTTTGGGTGTTAATCACATAGCGATGTGAACTAGATTCTTGAATCTAGTAAACCCTTTGGGTGTTGGTCACATGGCGATGTGAACTATGGGTGTTAATCACATGATGATGTGAACTATCGATGTTAATCACATGGTGATGTGATCTAGATTATTGACTCTAGTGCAAGTGGGAGGCTGAAGGAAATATGCCTAGAGGCAATAATAAAGTTATTATTTATTTCCTTATTTCATGATAAATGTTTATCATTCATGCTAGAATTGTATTAACAGGAAACATGATACATGTGTGAATGCATAGACAAACAACATGTCACTAGTATGCCTCTACTAGACTAGCTTGTTAATCAAAGATGGTTATGTTTCCTAACCATGAACAAAGAGTTGTTATTTGATTAACAAGGTCACATCATTAGTAGAATGATCGATTGACATGACCCATTCCATTAGCTTAGCACCACGATCGTTTAGTATGTTGCTCTGCTTTTATCCATGACATATACATGTTCTGTAACTATGAGATTATGCAACTCCGTTTACGGAGGAACACTTTGGGTGCTACCAAGCGTCTGGCGTAAGCTGGGTGATTATAAAGAAGTACTACAGGTGTCTCCAAAGGCGGATGTTGGGTTGGCGTATTTGAGATTAGGTTTTGTCACTCCGATTGTCGGAGAGGTATCTCTGGGCCCTCTCGGTAATGCACATCACTGAAGCCTTGCAAGCACTACAACTAATGAGTTAGTTGTGAGATGATGTATTACGGAGCGAGTAAAGAGACTTGCGATAGCGAGATTGAACTAGGTATTGGATACCGGCGATCGAATCTCGGGCAAGTAACATACCGATGACAAAGGAACAAGCGTATGTTGTTATGCGGTCTGACCGATAAAGATCTTCGTAGAATATGTAGGAACCAATATGGGCATCAGGTCCGCTGTTGGTTATTGACCGTGAATAGTTCTAGGTCATGTCTACATTGTTCTCGAACCGTAGAGTCCATGCGCAAGGTTTCGATGGCGGTTATTATGAGTTTATGTATTTTGATGTACGAAGAAGTTGAGTCCGGATGTGATCACGGACATGACGAGGAGTCTCGAAATGGTCGAGACATAAAGATTGATATATTGGAAGCCTATGTTTGGAGTTGGAATGGTTCGGGCGAAAAGGGAATTCTGGGAATCTAGGGAGGTTCGGAACCCCGGGAGGTTAATGGGCCATAGTGGGCCTTAGTGGAAAGGAGAAGGGGCCAGCCCTGGGTGGCGCGCCTCCCCTTCCCTAGTCCTACTAGGACTAGGAAAGGGCCCCCCTCTCTCTTCCCCCTCAGGAATCCTAGTCCAACTAGGATTGGGGGAATCCTACTCGGAGAGAGTAGGACTCCTTGGCAGCGCCTCCCTTGGCGGCCAGCCCCTCCCCTTGCTCCTTTTTATCTGAGGCGGGGGCACCCTAGAACACACAAGTTAGATCTACGGATCGTTCCTTAGCCGTGTCGGTGCCCCCTCCACCATATTCCACCTCGGTTATACCGTCATGAAGCTTAAGCGAAGCCTGCTGCGAGTGAAACATCAAGATCGTCCTGCGCCGTCGTCTTGTGAAACTCTCCTCGACACTCGGCTGGATCGGTCTGAGGGCGTCATCGAGCTGTCGTGTGTCAAGAACTTCGGGGCGCGAGAATGCTTGGCGCGGGATCGGTCGGATCGCGAGGAGAGCGTCGACTACTTCCTCTACGTTGTGATCGCTTCGCCGGGTCTCAGTGCGTAGACAACCTCTCCCTCTCGTTGCTATTCATCACCATGATCTTGCGTGTGCGTAGGAAATTTTTGAAATTACTCGTTCCCCAGCGATGGCATCGAGCCTAGGTTTTTATGGTTTGATGTTTTGCAGAGTAGAACACAAGTGAGTTGTGGGCGATACAAGTCATACTACCTACCGGCATGTCATACTTTGGTTCAGCGGTATTGTGAGATGAAGCGGCCCGGACCGACATTACTGCGTGCGCTTCTGCGAGACTGGTTTCACCGCTGTGAGCACTCGTTGCTTAAAGGTGGTGGTGGGTGCTGTCTCTCTCACTTTAGTTGAACCGAGTGTGGCTCGCCGGTCCTTGAGAAGGTTAAAGCGGAGTCTATTTGTGAAATATCGTTGTGGTTTTGATCGTAGGTGAGACTGGTTCTTGCTTAAGCCCGTAGCAGCCACGTAAAATTTGCAACAACAAAGTAGAGGGCGTCTAACTTGTTTTTGCAGGGCATGTTGTGATGTGATATGGTCAAGGCGTGATGATATATTTTATTGTATGAGATGATCATGTTTTGTAACGAAGTTATCGACAATGGCTGGAGCCATATGGTTGTCGCTTTATTGTATGCAATGCAATGCATACTGTAATGCTTTACTTTATCACTAAGCGGTAGCGATAATCGTAGAAGCATAAGATTGGCGAGGCGACAACGATGCTACGATGGAGATCAAGGTGTCACGCCGGTGGCGATGGTGATCATGGTGGTGCTGCGGAGATGAAGATCACGAAGCACAAGATGATGATGGCCATATCATATCACTTATATTGATTTGCATGTGATGTTTATCCTTTATGCATCTTATCTTGCTTTGATTGTCGGTAGCATTATAAGATGATCTCTCACTAAATTATCAAGAAGTGTTCTCCCGGTATGCACCGTTGCCAAAGTTAAATCGTGCCCGGACACCACGTGATGATCGGGTGTGATAAGCTCTCGTCCATCTACAGCGGGTGCAATCCAGTTTTGCACCGCAGAATACTCGGGTTATACTTGCGAGCCTAGCATATGCAGATATGGCCTCGGAACACGGAGACCGAAAGGTCGGCGTGAATCATATAGTAGATATGATCAACATAAGATGTTCACCATTGAAAACTACTCCATTTCACGTGATGATCGGTTATGGTTTAGTTGATTTGGATCACGTGATCACTTAGATGACTAGAGATGTTTTCTAAGTGGGAGTTCTTAAGTAATATGATTAATTGAACTTAAATTTATCATGAACTTAGTACTGATAGTATCTTGCTTGTTTATGTTTGATTGTAGATAGATGGCTCGTCTTTGTTGTTCCGTTGAATTTTAATGCGTTCCTTGAAAGCAAAGTTGAAAGATGATGGTAGCAATTACGGATTTGGGTCCGTAACTTGATGATTATCCTCATTGCTGCCTGGAAGAGTTTCGTCTGGATGCACGCTGGGTGCGAACTGCTCTTGATGCTGCAATGGCGGCGTTAGAGCGTCTGGCGAGCAAAGCTGATGACTACTCTATAGTTCGATGTGCCATGCTACGGCTTAGAACGGGACTTCAACGGCGTTTTGAGCGTCATGGA
The DNA here is from genome assembly GCA_021437245.1 of Aegilops speltoides. Lineage (NCBI taxonomy): Eukaryota > Viridiplantae > Streptophyta > Magnoliopsida > Poales > Poaceae > Aegilops > Aegilops speltoides. The sequence goes on from JAHHZJ010001320.1 coordinate 9,165, forward strand.
GCATATGAGATGTTCGAGGAGTTGAAGTTGATATTCAACAGAATGCGGATTGAGAGATATGAAGTCTCCAATAAGTTCTATAGCTGCAAGATGGAGAGAACAGTTTTGTTAGTGAGCACATACTCGAGAATGTGCAGGTACTACAATCACTTGACACAATTGGGAGTTAATCTTCGGATGATTGTGTCATTGACAGAATTCTTCAATCACGCCACCAAGCTACAAAGGCTTCGTGATGAACTATAATATGCAAGGGTTAGTAAAGACTATACAGCTCTTCGCAATGCTAAAGGCTGCGGAGGTAGAAATCAGAAGGAGCATCAAGTGTTGATGGTCAATAAGACCACTAGTTTCAAGAAGAAAAGCAAAGGGAAGAAGAAGGGAACTTCAAGAAGAACAGCAAGCAAGTTCTTTGCTCGGGAGAAAAACCCAAGTCGGACCTAAGCACTGGCCAGAGTGCTTCTCTTGCAAGCGGTAGTCCTTTGGAGCGGAACTGCCCCAAGTATTTGGCGGATAAGAAGGATGGCAAGGTGAACAAAGGTATATGTGATATACATGTTATTGATGTGTACCTTACTAGAGCTCATGATAGCTTTTGGGTATTTGATCTTGGTTACATTGCTAATATTTGCAACTCGAAGCAGGGACTACTGGATTAGCGAACAACGGCAAAGGGCGAGGTGGCGATCTGGCGTGGGAAATGGTTCCAAAGTCGATGTGATCGCGATCGACACGCTACCTCTACATCTACCTTGGGATTAGTTTTAGACCTAAATAATTGTTATTTGGTGCTGCGTTGAGCATGAACATTATATCTGGATCTTGTTTGATGCGAGGCGGTTATTCATTTAAATCGAGAGAATAATGGTTGTTCTATTTATATGAGTAATATCTTTTATGGTCATGCACCCTTGAGAGTGGTCTATTTTGATGAATCTCGATAGTAGTGATACACATATTCATAATGTTGAAACCAAAAGATGCGAGTTGATAATGATAGTGCAACTTATTTGTGGCACTACCGTTTAGGTCATATCGATGTAAATGCGCATGAAGAAACTCCATCTTGATGGACTTTTGGAGTCACTTGATTATGAATCACTTGGCACTTGCGAACCGTGCCTCATGGGCAAGATGACTAGAACCCGTTCTCGGTACTATGGAAAGCAACAGATTTGTTGGAAATCATACATCTGATATATGTGGTCCGATGAATGTTGAGGCTCGTGGCGGATATCGTTATTTTCTCACCTTCACAGATGACTTAAGCGGATATGGGTATATCTACTTAATGAAACATAAGTCTGAAACATTTGAAAAGTTCAAAGAATTTGAGTGAAGTTGAAAATCATCGTAACAAGAAAATTAAATTTCTACGATCGATCGTGGAGGTGAATATTTGAGTTCTGAGTTTGGTCTACATTTGAAACAATGCGGAATAGTTTAGCAACTCCATACCGGAACACCACAGCGTAATGGTGTGTCGAGCGTCATGTCGCACTTTACTAGATATGGTGCGATCTATGATGTCTCTTACAGATTTACCGCTATCGTTTTGGGGTTATGCTCTAGAGGCGGCGCATTCACCTTGAATAGAACACCGTCGAAATCCGTTGAGCGACACCTTATGAACTATGGTTTGGCAAGAAACCAAAGTTGTCGTTTCTAAAAGTTTGGGGATGCAATGCTTATGTGAAAAAGCTTCAACTGATAAGCTCGAACCCAAATCGAATGTGTCTTCATAGGATACCCAAAGGAGCAGTTGGGTACACCTTCTATCACAGATCGAAGGCAAGACATTCGTTGCTAAGAATGGATCCTTTCTAGAAGGAGTTTCTCTCGAAAGAAGTGAGTGGGAGGAAAGTGGAACTTGATGAGGTAATAGTACCTTCTCCCTTACTTGAAAGTAGTTAAATCGCGAAACCGGTTTACGAGACATCTACACCAAGTAGTGAGGAAGTTGATGATGTTGATCATGAAACTTGAGATCAAGTTTCTTCTGAGAACCTCGTAGAACAACGAGTAAGATCCGCGCAGTGGTATGGTAATCCTGTTACGGAAGTCATGCTACTAGATCATGATGAACCTCACGAACTATGAAGAAGCGATGGTGAGCCAGATTCCATAAAATGGCTTGAAGCCATGAAATCGAGATGGGATCCATGTATGAAAACAAAGTATGGACTTTGGTTGACTTGCCAGAGGTAGGCAAGCAATAGAAAACAAGTGGATCTTCAAGAAGAAAGGTGTTGCGGTAATATTCTTGTCTATAAAGCTCGACTTATGCATAAAGGTTTCGACAAGTTCAAGGGATTGACTACGATGAGACCTTCTCACCCATAGCGATGCTTAAGTCCGTCCGAATCATGTTAGCAATTGCGCATTTTATGATTATGAAATTTGGCAAATGGATGTAAAGCTGCATTCTGAATGGATTTACGGAAGAAGAGTTGTATATGATGCAACGGAAGGTTTTATCGATCAAAGGGAGCTAACAAAGTGTGCAAGCTCCGGCGATCCATCTATGGACTGGTGCAAGCATCTCGGAGTTGGAATAAGCGCTTTGATAGTGTGATCAAAGCATTTGGGTTTATCTGAGACTTTTGGGAAGCTTTGTATTTACAAGAAAGTGAGTGGGAGCTCTGTAGCATTTACGATATTATATGTAGATGACATATTGCTAATCGGAAATGATATAGAATTCTGGATAGCATAAAGGGATACTTGAATAAGAGTTTTCAATGAAAGACCTTGGTGAAGCTGCTTACATATTGGGCATTAAGATCTATAGAGATAGATCAAGGCGGCAATTGGACTTTCACAAAGCACATACCTTGACAAAATTTTGAAGAAGTTCAAAATGGATCAAGCAAAGAAAGGGTTCTTGCACGTGTTACAAGGTGTGAAGTTGAGTAAGACTCAATGCCCGACCACTGCGAGAAGATAGAGAAAATGAAAGATGTTCCTATGCTTCAGCCATAGGCTCTATCATGTATGCAATCTTGTGTACCGGACCTGATGTGTGCCTTGCTTTAAGCCTAGCGAGGGAGGTACCAAAGTAATCGAGTGGATCTTTGGACAGCGGTCAAGAACATCTGAAATACGAAAAGGACTAAGGATATGTTTCTCGTATATGGAGGTGACAAAGAGCTCATAAATGGCAGTTACGTTGATGCAAGCTTTGACACGATCGAGACGATTCTAAATCGCGAGACGGATCGTATTTACACTAAGCGGAGGAGCTGTCGGTTGGTGCAGTTCTAAACAAAGCGTCGTGGCGGGATCTACATGTGAGCGGAGTATATAGCAACCGGGGGCAGCTAATGAAGATGCGGATGAAGGAGTTCATATCCGATCTAGGTGTCATACCTAGTGCATCGGGTCAATGAAAATCTTACGTGACAATCTTTGGAGCAATTGCCTTAGCGAAGGAATCCAGATTTCACAAGAGGACCAAGCACATCAAGAGGCGCTTCAATTCCATCCGGGACTTAGTCGGTGGGAGACATAAGATTTGCAAGATACATACGGATCTGAATGTTGCGGACCGTTGACTAAGCCTCTTCCACGAGCAAAACATGATCTGCACCAAGACTCCATGGGTGTTAGAATCATTACTATGTAATCTAGATTATTGACTCTAGTGCAAGTGGGAGGCTGAAGGAAATATGCCCTAGAGGCAATAATAAAGTTATTATTTATTTCCTTATTTCATGATAAATGTTTATCATTCATGCTAGAATTGTATTAACGGAAACATGATACATGTGTGAATGCATAGACAAAACAACATGTCACTAGTATGCCTCTACTAGACTAGCTTGTTAATCAAAGATGGTTATGTTTCGACCATGAACAAGGAGTTGTTATTTGATTAACAAGGTCACATCATTAGTAGAATGATCGATTGACATGACCCATTCCATAAGCTTAGCACCACGATCGTTTAGTATGTTGCTCTGCTTTTATCCATAACATATACATGTTCTGTAACTATGAGATTATGCAACTCCGTTTGCGGAGGAACACTTTGGGTGCTACCAAGCGTCTGGCATGCTGGGTGATTATAAAAAGTACTACAGGTGTCTCCAAAGGCAGATGTTGGGTTGGCGTATTTGAGATTAGGTTTTGTCACTCCGATTGTCGGAGAGGTATCTCTGGGCCCTCTCGGTAATGCACATCACTTAAGCCTTGCAAGCATTACAACTAATGAGTTAGTTGTGAGATGATGTATTACGGAGCGAGTAAAGAGACTTGCGATAGCGAGATTGAACTAGGTATTGGATACCGGCGATCAAATCTCGGGCAAGTAACATACCGATGACAAAGGAACAACGTATGTTGTTATGCGATCGACCGATAAAGATCTTCGTAGAATATGTAGGAACCAATATGGGCATCAGGTCCGCTATTGGTTATTGACGAGAATAGTTCTAGGTCATGTCTACATTGTTCTCGAACCGTAAGGTCCATGCAGCAAGGTTTCGATGGCGGTTATTATGAGTTTATGTATTTTGATGTACGAAGAAGTTGAGTCCGGATGTGATCACGGACATGGCGAGAGTCTCGAAATGGTCGAGACATAAAGATTGATATATTGGGCGGCTATATTTGGACAGGAAAAGGTTAGGAAGTTTCGGAGAAAACAGAGTTGGGAGGTTCGGAAACCCCGAGAATATGGGCCTTAGTGGGCCAGAGGAGAGAGAGGGCCGCACCGGGGAGGTGGCGCGCCCCCGAGTCGAATAGGACAAGGAGGCCCCCTCTCCTCTCCTCTCTTTCCTTCCCCTTCTCCTTCCTAGTTGGACTAGGAAAGGGAGTCCTACTCAACTAGGAGGAGGACTCCCCCCCTCCTAGCAGCGCCTATAGGGGCGGCCGGCCTCCCCTCCCTCCTTATATCACGGGGCAGGGGGCACCTAGGACACACAAGTTTGATCTCGGATCGTTCCTTAGCCGTGTCGGTGCCCCCTCCACCATATTCCACCTCGGTCATACCGTCATGAAGCTTAAGCGAAAGCCTGCGCGTGAAACATCAAGATCGTCCTGCGCCGTCGTCTTGTGGGACTCTCCTTGACACTCGGCTGGATCGGATCTGAGGGCGTCATCGAGCTGTCGTGTGTCAAGAACTTCAGGCGCCGAATGCTTGGCGTTAGGATCGGTCGGATCGCGAGGAGAGCGTCGACTACTTCCTCTCGTTGTGATCGCTTCGCCGGGTCTACAAGGGTATGTAGACAACACTCTCCCTCTCGTTGCTATTCATCACCATGATCTTGCGTGTGCGTAGGAAAATTTTGAAATTACTCGTTCCCCAACATCGCCCCCCCTCCGACTCTGAGGCGAGGAGCCGCCAGGCTGCACCTCGCCCCGGGAGGATGACCCGCCGATCCTGGCGTGTAAGCCATCCGAGGGCGACATCTCGAGTGTGGGCTGGTGGTCTGCCGGCTTCCTCCCGCGCTCCCCCGCCTCTTCCGTGCCTCCGGTGATGGCCCCAGTCGGCCTGATCGGAGGCCTGCTCTCCGCCTCATCGGCGGCTCCCGAGGGTGGGGCGAGGCCTCCTGTGGATGTCCCCCCCACTCCGGCTTCGCCTCGCCCCGTCACCGTCTTCTCCATGCAGCCTGACGCGCCCCCGGCCCCGTCGTCCCCTCGGGTCCCCTCAGGGGCCTGCTCTCCGGCCTCGGGTGCGCCTCCCCCTCCTCTGGCCGCTCCACCGCCCTCGTCCCAGAGCTACCTTGGCTGTGCTGGGCCGGGGCTGCTGACCTCTCCTCCGTCGTCTCACAGGGAGGCGGCCGGATCATCACCCCTCGGCAGCCCAGCCTCCTCCTCCTGATCTGCCGCCTACTCCCGTCGCGGCAGTCGGCCTCCTCCCAGTGGTGGCCTCCCTTGAGAAGTGCTCGGCTGGGCCGCCCACCCGAGGCAGCCAGCGCTACCCATCCCGGCGGGCGAGCTCCATGTTGCCGCCCGCAACTGGGCAGTCGCCCTCCGTTCCCCTCTCTGCCGTCTTGTTCTTTCTCTGCTCTTGAGTGCATTCCCTTTGGGCCATCTTGCCAAAGTGGCCTCCGACTCCGCGATCATTTTCCGCGGGGAAGTTGGTCCGCTCTCGCCCAGGTCGCGGCCATCAGGGCCCGGGAGGTTCTTGACGGGAAACTGGCGGAGGCCCGGGCGGCCCTCGTCGTTCCCCCTGCCTCCGCGCCATCTGGGGGATCTCCCCCCGCCTCGGGCGGCGCGGCCCCCTCCCTCGGTGGCTGTCTTTGGAGATCGGGGATGCACCGCTCCCGCATGGCGGCTCTCCGTCGCTTAAGCGCTTCACGTGTCTTGGGGTCAAGCAACCCCCAATGGTTCCTTGATCGGGCCCTCTTACGGAACATCCATGGCTTGGCCATGATGGCCACCACCGCCCGATTAGTGGAGTACATGCGAGATGAGCACATTGACATCGTGGCCGTGCAGAGACCATGCATCGCGATTTTGCGCTCCCCCAGGCTTGACGGTGAGCTCTCACCTCTTTGCGTGTACTTGGCTCCATTCTAGTGGGGCCTTGGGTCACTCAGGCGGCATCCTTTTAGGTGTGAAGGATGCCACCTTTGAGTGGGCAGCATGGATCGGGTGAATTCTTCGTCGGCATGGAGGTCTTGAGAGATCGCTAAACTTCAAGTGGGAGATCATCATAGTCTATGGTCTGGCCGACCATAGTAGGTCGGCCTCCTTCCTGGAGGAGCTTCACCGGAAAATCTCGGCCGCCTCCCTCCCCGTAGTTGTCGGGGGTGACTTCAACTTGCTGCGCATTGCGGAAGACAAGAATAATGGCAATGTTAGTCTTGCCCGGATGGACATGTTTAACGACTTCATTGCCGACCTCGCCCTCCGGGAGATTGATCGGGTTGGGGCCCGTTTTACTTGGACCAACCGCCAAGCCTCCCCGACCCTATCCGTCTTGGACAGGGTCCTAGTTTCCCCCGAGTGGGACCTCCGGTGCCCCTTAGCCTCTCTCCGCGCCATCACCGGATTGGGTGGACCACATCCTGCTTCTCTCCTCCATGCAGACGGCGTCCTCCGATTCCCCTCGGTTCCGTTTGAGACCTTCGGCTCTCGGGCGGGTTACCGGCGTTGTCCGTCTTGCGGTGGATCGAGGCTCGTGCCCACCCTCACCCCGCCCATCTTACGCTATTGACCGTGGCATACATGCGGCGTGGTCGGCAATTTATGAAGGGTGGGGGCCAACTGAGCCGTGGCGCCGGAGGCGTAAGAAGGCATTGCTGACTGCGATCCAGGCCCTCGACTTTTGGGCTCACGCGGTGGGTCTTTCCCCAGACGAGTGGCTGTCCCGCTATGACCTCGAAGACCAGCTCTCCGCGATTTACACCGATGAGGAGGCCTATTGGCGTATTCGTGGCACTCAGCGTTGGGTCCTAAAGGGTGATGCGAATACGGCTTACTTCGAGGCGATCGCCAGCAGGCGCCCATGAGGCATAACACCATTCCTGCCTTTGGGATGGGGTTACTCTCCTCAGGACCCCGGGACATCCGCTCCCATGTTGATGGTTTCTATCGTTAACTCTTCTCTCCGCTCCTCGGGCGGATCTCTCTCTCGCCCTTGGTGTTGGGCGGCGCCCAACTTGTCTCAGCCTTGAGGCAGCTTCCTGACGGCCCCTTCTGCGAGCAGGGAGTGCAGGAGGCCATCAAGGTATGAACTCCTCCTCTGCTCCGGGCAGACGGTCTTCGGTCATTTTCTTCCGGACCTTACAGAGCGTGATTAAACACGAGATCATGGCCATCTTGAGGAATTCTTCGTGGGATCTATTAACCTTGGCGCCTCAACGGGACCATTTCCCTCATCCCCAAGGTGAAGGAAATATGCCCTAGAGGCAATAATAAAGTTATTATTTATTTCCTCATATCATGATAAATGTTTATTATTCATGCTAGAATTGTATTAACCGGAAACATGATACATGTGTGAATACATAGACAAACATATAGTCACTAGTATGCCTCTACTTGACTAGCTCATTAATCAAAGATGGTTATGTTTCCTAACCATAGACATGTGTTGTCATCTAATTAATGGGATCACATGATTAGGAGAATGATGTGATTGACATGACCCATCCCGTTAGCTTAGCACATGATCGTTTAGTATTACGCTATTGCTTTCTTCATGACTTATACATGTTCCTATAACTATGAGATTATGCAACTCCCATTTGCGGAGAACACTTTGGGTACTACCAAGCGTCCTAGCGTAAGCTGGGTGATTATAAAGAATTACTACAGGTGTCTCGAAGGTACATGTTGAGTTGGCGTATTTGAGATTAGGTTTTGTCACTCCGATTGTCGGAGAGGTATCTCTGGGCCCTCTCGGTAATACTCATCACTTAAGCCTTGCAAGCATTATAACTAATGAGTTAGTTGTGAGATGGCGTATTAAGAGCGAGTAAAGAGACTTGCGATAGCGAGATTGAACTAGGTATTGGATCTGAAGCGATCGAATCTCGGGCAAGTAACATACCGATGACAAAGGAACAACGTATGTTGTTATGCGGTTTGACCGATAAAGATCTTCGTAGAATATGTAGGAAGCAATATGGGCATCAGGTCCGCTATTGGTTATTGACGAGAATGGTTCTAGGTCATGTCTACATAGTTCTCGAACCGTAGAAGTCCATGCAACAACGTTTGATGGCGTTTTATTATGAGTTTATAAGTTTTGATGTACGAAGTTTGTTGAGTCCGGATGTGATCACGGACATGACTAGGAGTCTCGGAATGGCGAGACATAAAGATTGATATATTGGAAGCCTATGTTTGGACATCGGAATGGTTCGGGTGAAATCGGCATTTCTAGAGATCTGGGAGGTTCGGAACCCGAGAGTTAATGGGCCTACATGGGCCAAGAGGAGAAGAGGAAGGAGCGAGGGAGGGGCGCGCCTCCCCTCCTAGTCCGAATAGGACAAGGGAAGGCGGCGCCCCCTTTCCTTCCCTCTTCCTCCTCTTTCCCCTTTCTCTCCTACTCCTACTTGGAAAGGGAGTCCTACTCGGTGTGAGTAGGACTCCCCCTTAGCGCGCCCCCTGGGCGGCCTCCTCCCCTTGGCTCCTTTATATCTGAGGCGGGGGCACCCCATAGACACACAAGTTGATCTACGGATCGTTCCTTAGCCGTGTGTCGGTGCCCCTTCCACCATATTCCACCTCGGTCATATCGTCGCGGAGCTTAAGCGAAGCCTGCATGATAGAACATCATCATCGTCCTGCGCCGTCGTCTTGTGGAACTCATCTCGGGCCTTTGCTGGATCGGAGGGCGGAGATCGTCATCGAGCTGAGCGTGTGCTGAACTCGGAGGCTCCGTGCGTTCGGTGCTTGGATCGGCGGATCGTGAAGGCGTCGACTACATCAACAGCGTTGTGCTAGCGCTTCGCTTACGGTCTCACTGAGTGCGTGGGCGGACACTCTTCCCTCTCGTTGTTATATCATCACCATGATCTTGCGTGTGCGTAGGAAATTTTTGAAATTACTCGTTCCCCAGCGATGGCATCGAGCCTAGGTTTTATGCGTTGATGTTATATTCACGAGTAGAACACAAGTGAGTTGTGGGTGATACAAGTCATCTTGCTTACCAGCATGTCATACTTTGGTTGGCGGTATTGTGAGATGAAGCGGCCGGACCGACATTACAGCGTGCGCTTCGCAAGACTGGTTTCACCGTTCACGAGCACTTTCGTGCTTAAAGGTGTTGGCGGGTGTCTGTCTCTCTCACTTTAGCTGAATCGAGTGTGGCTACACCGGTCCTTGCGAAGGTTAAACAGCACCAACAGCGAACTATCATTGTGGTTTTGATGCGTAGGTAAACGGTTCTTGCTAAGCCCGTAGCAGCCACGTAAAATTTGCAACAACAAAGTAGAGGGCGTCTAACTTGTTTTTGCAGGGCATGTTGTTATGTGATATGGTCAAGGCGTGATGCTATATTTTATTGTATGAGATGATCATGTTTTGTAACCAATGTTATCGGCATTGGCGAGGAGCCATATGGTTGTCGCTTTATTGTATGAAATGCAAGCATACATAATTGCTTTACTTTATCACTAAGCGGTAGCGATAATCGTAGAAAGCAATAGATGGCGTAACGACAACGATGCTACGATGGAGATCAAGGTGTCGGCGCGGTGGCGATGGTGATCATGGCGGTGCTTGAAGATGGAATCACAAGCACAAGATGATGATGGCCATATCATATCACTTATATTGATTGCATGTGATGTTTATCGTTTATGCATCTTATCTTGCTTTGATTGGCGGTAGCATTTTAAGATGATCTCTCACTAATTATCAAGAAGTGTTCTCCACAGTATGCACCGTTGCGAAAGTTCTTCGTCTTTGAGACACCGCGTGATGACGGGTGTGATAGGCTCTACGTTCAAATACAGCGGGTGCAAAATAGTTGCACCATGAGAATACTCGAGTTATACTTGGCGAGCCTAGCATATCTGAGATATGGCCTTGGAACACGGAGACCGAAGGTCGGCGTGAATCATATAGTAGATATGATCAACATAGCGATGTTCACCATTGAAACTACTCCATCTCACGTGATGATCGGACATGGTTTGGTTGATTTGGATCACGTGATCACTTAGATGACTAGAGATGTACATCTAAGTGGGAGTTCTTAAGTAATATGATTAATTGAACTTAAATTTATCATGAACTTAGTACTGATAGTATCTTGCTTATCTATGTTTGTTTGTAGATAGATGGCTCGTCTTTGTTGTTAGTTGAATTTTAATCGTTCCTTGAAAGCAAAGTTGAAAGATGATGGTAGCAATTACGGATTTGGATCCGTAACTTTGAGGATTATCCTCATTGCTGCCTGAAAAGTTTCGTCTGGAAGCACCGCTGGGTGCGAACTGCTTTTGATCTGGTTGGCGGCGTTAAGAACATCTGGCGAGCAAAGTGATGACTACTCTATAGTTCGATGTGCCATGCTTTACGGCTTAATGCCGGGCCTTCAGCGGCGTTTTGAGCGTCATGGAGCATATGAGATGTTCGAGGAGTTGAAGTTAATATTTCAAGCAAATGCGGATTGAGAGATATGAAGTCTCCAATAAGTTCTATAGCTGCAAGATGGAGAGAATAGTTACATCGGTGAACACATACTCAAAATGTGCAGGTATAATAATCACTTGATTCAAGCTGGGAGTTAATCTTCACGATGATAGTGTCATTGTGAAATTCTCCAATCACGCCACCAAGCTACAAGAGCTTCGTGATGAACTATAATATGCAAGGGATGAACAAGACTATTCACGAGTTCTTAGCGATCTTTGAAAGCTGCGGAGGTAGAAATCAGAAGGAGCATCAAGTGTTGATGGTTAACAAGACCACTAGTTTCAAGAAGAAGGGCAAAGGGAAGAAGAAGGGAACTTCAAAAAGAGCGGCAAGCAAGTTGCTGCTCAAGAGAAGAAACCCAAGTCTGGACCTAAGCACGACGAGTGCTTCTCTGCAAGCGGTGGACCTTTGAGCGGAACTACCCCAAGTATTTGGCGGATAAGAAGGATGGCAAAGTGAACAAAGGTATATGTGATATACATGTTATTGATGTGTACCTTACTAATGCTCATGATAGCTTTGGGTATTTGATCTTGGTTCTATTGCTAATATTTGCAACTTCGAAGCAGGGACTACTGAATTAGCGAAGATTAGCTAAGGGCGAGGTGATGATGGCGTGGGAAATGGTTCCAAAGTCGATGTGATCGCGATCGACACGCTACCTCTACATCTACCATCGGGATTAGTATTAGACCTAAATAATTGTTATTTGGTGCGGCGTTGAGCATGAACATTATATCTGGATCTTGTTTGATGCGAGGCGGTTATTCATTAAATCGAGAGAATAATGGTTGTTCTATTTATATGAGTAATATCTTTTATGGTCATGCACCCTTGAAGAGTGGTCTATTTTATTGAATCTCGATAGTAGTGATACACATATTCATAATGTTGAAACCAAAAGATCAGAGTTGATAATGATAGTGAACTTATTTGTGTACTTGCCGTTTAGGTCATATCGGTATAAAGCGCATGAAGAAACTCCATATTGATGGGCTTTTGGAATCACTTGATTATGAATCACTTGGTACTTGCGAACCGTGCCTCATGGGCAAGATGACTAAAACACCGTTCTCGGTACTATGGAGAAGCAACAGATTTGTTAGAAATCATACATCTGAGATGTATGCGGTCCAATGAATGTTGAGGCTCGTGGCGGATATCATTATTTTCTCACCTTCACGGATGATCTAAGCAGATATGGGTATATCTACTTAATGAAACACAAGTCGAAACATTTGAAAAGTTCAAAGAATTTGAGTGAAGTGGAAAATCATCGTAACAAGAAGATAAAGTTTCTCGATCGATCGTGGAGGAGAATATTTGAGTTCTGAGTTTGGTCTACACTTGAAACAATGCGGGATAGTCTGCAACTCCGCCACTGGAACACCACAAGGAAATGGTGTGTCGAGCGTAAATGTCGTACTTTACTTGATATGGTGCGATCTATGATGTCTCTTCTTGATCTACGCTATCGTTTTGGGGTTATGCTTTAGAGGCGGCGCATTCACGTTAAATAGGGCACCATCAAAATCCGTTGAGGCGGCGCCTTATGAACTATGGTTTGGCAAGAAACCAAAGTTATCGTTTCTTAAAGTTTGGGGCTGCGATGCTTATGTGAAGAAACTTCAACGGATAAGCTCGAACCCAAATCGAAATGTGTCTTCATAGGATACCCAAAGGAGACTATTGGGTACACCTTCTATCACAGATCGAGGCAAGATTTTCATTGCTAAATTCGGATCCTTTCTAGAAGGAGTTTCTCTCGAGAGATGTGAGTGGGAGGAAAGTAGAACTTGATGAGATAAGCTGTATCTACTCCCTTATTGGAAAGTAGTTCATCACAAGAACGGTTCTGTGACAACTACACCAATTAGTGAGGAAGCTAATGATGTTGATCATGAAACTTGGATCAAGTTTCTCTGAACCTCGTAGGTCTACGAGTAAGATCCGCATGCGAGAGTGATGCGGTAATCCTATTACGGAAGTCATGTTACTTGACCATGATGAACCTCGAACTATGAGAAGCGATGATGAGCCCAGATTCATAAAATGGCTTGAGGCCATGAAATCGAGATGGGATCCATGTATGAAAACAAAGTATGGACTTTGGTTGACTTGCCCGATGATCGGCAAGCCATTGAAAATAAATGGATTTTTAAGAAGAAGGTGTGCTGATGGTAATGTAGCTGTCTATAAAGCTCGACTTGTTGCAAAAGGTTTTGACGAGTTCAAGGGTTGACTACGATGAGACTTTCTCACCGTGGCGATGCTTAAGTCTGTCGAATCATGTTAGCCATTGCTGCATTTCATGATTATGAAATATGGCAAATGGATGTCAAGACTGCATTCTTGAATGGATTTCTAGAAGAAGAGTTGTATATGATGCAGCGGAAGGTTTGTTGATCAAAAGGTGCTATCAAAGGTGCAAGCTCGGCGTTCCATTTATGGACTGGTGCAAGCATCTCGGAGTTGGAATAAGCGCTTTGATAGTGTGATCAAAGCATATGGTTTTATCTGAGACTTTTGGAGAAGCTTTGTATTTACAAGAAAGTGAGTGGGAGCTCTGTAGCATTTCTAGTTTATATGTAGATGACATATTGTTAATTGGAAATGATATAGAATTTCTGGATAGCATAAAGGGATACTTGAATAAAAGTTTTTCAATGAAAGACCTTGGTGAAGCTGCTTATATATTGGGCATCAAGATCTATAGAGATAGATCAAGGCGCTTAATAGGACTTTCACAAAGCACATACCTTGACAAAATTTTGAAAATTTTCAAAATGGATCGAGCAAAGAAAGGGTTCTTGCATGTGTTACAAGGTGTGAAGTTGAGTCAAACTCAATGCCCGACCACAGCGAGAAGATAGAGAAAATGAAAGATGTTCCTATGCTTGACCATAGGCTCTATCATGTATGCAATGCTATGTACGGACACTGGCGTATGCTTAGCAATAAGCTTAGCGAGGAAGGTACCAAAGTAATCGAGTGGATCCTTTGGACAGCGGTCAAGAACATCTGAAATACGAAAAGGACTAAGGATATGTTTCTCGTATATGGAGGTGACAAAGAGCTAGTCGTAAAGGTTACGTCGATGCAAGCTTTGACCTGATCCGGACGATTCTAAATCGCAAACCGGATCGCGTTTATATTAAGCGGTGGAGCTGTAAGTTAGTGCAGTTCTAAACAAAGCGTCGTGGCGGGATCTACATGTGAAGCGGAGTATATAGCTATACGAAGCGGCAAATGAAGAATGCGGATGAAGGAGTTCATTTCGATCTAGGTGTCATACCTAGTGCATCGGGACCAATGAAGATCTTCGTGACAATCTTGGTGCAATTGCCTTGGCAAAGGAATCCAGATTTCACAAGAGGACCAAGCACATCAAGAGGCGCTTCAATTCCATTAGGGACCAAGTCCAAGTGGGATACATAGAGATTTGCAAGATACATACGGATCTGAATGTTGCGAGACCGTTGACTAAGCCTCTCTCACGAGCAAAACATGATCAACACCAAGACTCCATGGGTGTTAGAATCATTACTATGTAATCTAGATTATTGACTCTAGTGCAAGTGGGAGGCTGAAGGAAATATGCCTAGAGGCAATAATAAAGTTATTATTTATTTCCTCATATCATGATAAATGTTTATTATTCATGCTAGAATTGTATTAACGGAAACATGATACATGTGTGAATACATAGACAAACATATAGTCACTAGTATGCCTCTACTTGACTAGCTCATTAATCAAAGATGGTTATGTTTCCTAACCATAGACATGTGTTGTCATTTGATTAATGGGATCACATCATTAGGAGAATGATGTGATTGACATGACCCATCCGTTAGCTTAGCACATGATCGTTTAGTATTACGCTATTGCTTTCTTCATGACTTATACATGTTCCTATAACTATGAGAATTATGCAACTCCTTTTACGGAGGAACACTTTGGGTACTACCAAGCGTCACAACATAAGCTGGGTGATTATAAAGGGTACTACGGTGTCTCGAAGGTACATGTTGAGTTGGCGTATTTGAGATTAGGTTTTGTCCTCCGATTGTCGGAGAGGTATCTCTGGGCCCTCTCGGTAATACTCATCACTTAAGCCTTGCAAGCATTATAACTAATGAGTTAGTTGTGAGATGGCGTATTCTGAGCGAGTAAAGAGACTTGCGGTGCGAGATTGAACTAGGTATTTGATACGGCGATCGAATCTCGGGCAAGTAACATACCGATGACAAAGGAACAACGTATGTTGTTATGCGGTTTGACCGATAAAGATCTTCGTAGAATATGTAGGAACCAATATGGGCATCCAGGTCCGCTATTGGTTATTGACGAGAATGGTTCTAGGTCATGTCTACATAGTTCTCGAACCGTAAGATCCATGCGCTTAACATTTCGATGCAGTTTTATTATGAGTTTATAAGTTTTGATGTACGAAGTTTGTTTGGAGTCCGGATGTGATCACGGACATGACTAGGAGTCTCGGAATGGTCGAGACATAAAGATTGATATATTGGAAGCCTATGTTTGGACATCGGAATGGTTCGGGTGAAATCGGCATTTAGGAATCTGGAACCCCGAGAGTTAATGGGCCTACATGGGCCAAGAGGAGAAGAGGAAGGAGCGAGGAGGGGCGCGCCCTCCCCTCCTAGTCCAAATAGGACAAGGGAAGAGGCGGCGCCCCCTTTCCTTCCCTCTTCCTCCTCTTTCCCTTTCTCTCCGACTCCTACTTGGAAAGGAGTCCTACTCCGGTGGGAGTAGGACTCCCCCCTTAGCAGCGCCCCTGGGCGGCGGCCTCCTCCCCTTGGCTCCTTTGTATCACTGAGGGGGGGCACCCATAGACACACAAGTTGATCTCGGATCGTTCCTTAGCCGTGTCGGTGCCCCTTCCACCATATTCCACCTCGGTCATATCGTCGCGGAGCTTAAGCGAAGCCACTGCCGTAGAACATCATCATCGTCCTGCGCCGTCGTCTTGTGGAACTCATCTCGGGCCTTTGCTGGATCGGAGGGCGGAGATCGTCATCGAGCTGAGCGTGTCTGAACTCGGAGGCTCCGTCGTTCGGTGCTTGGATCGGTCGGATCGTGAAGGCGTCGACTACATCAACGCGTTGTGCTAGCGCTTCGCTTACGGTCTCACGAGTGCGTGGGCGGACACTCTTCCCTCTCATTGTTATATCATCACCATGATCTTGCGTGTGCGTAGGAATTTTTTGAAATTACTCGTTCCCCAACCTAAGGTCCTTGGGGCGGCGGACATCGCCGATTCCGCCCGATTACGATCGACAATGTGATCTTCGGATCTGGCCAAAGTGCGCAATAGGGTGACCCTGCTTGCGGATCGGATTACCCACCTAACAAATCAGCCTTCATTAAGGGCGGTACATCTGGATGGTGTCTGGTGCTCCACGAGGTCCTTCATGAGGTCAAGGTCAAACGCTGGCGGTCTTTACGAAGATCGATTTTCACAAAGCCTATGATCACGGTTAGCTGGTCCTTCCTTAGGAAGTCATACTGCGAAAGGGCTTTGGCGACCGGTGGATCGGAGAGTCATGCAAATGGTCTCTTGCGGTCGCTGTGATCGGCATTAATGGCGAGATCGGTCCTTCTTCCCTACCCTATGTGGGGTGCGTAAAGCGACCCCTTCTCCCGTTCCTCTTCAATATGGTAGTGGGCGCTTTGGCCTCCATTCTAGATAAGGCTAAAGCCGCGGGCCACATCAAGTATTACCCCCATCTCTCTGGGGGCTCGGGAATCTCCATTCTCGGTATGCGATGACCACGATCATCATGGTGAAGGCTCGGAGATGGACATCACCAACCTCAAGTTCCTCCTCCTTTGCTTCCAACGGATGTCGGGCCTCAAGACCAACCCGATAAGAAGCGATGTTATGGTGATGGGATACTCTCGATGAGTCTGTGGCCATTGCCAATAGACTCAATTGCCGCCTGGGCTCGTTCCCCACTACCTACCTTGGGACGCCCATCAGTGACTCGCGCCTCTCGGCCGCCGACCTTCGCCCCTTCGTGACCAAGCTCCAGACCAAGTCACGAGCCTGGCGGAGGTGGCTCTCAAAGCGGCCGGACTATCTTATCAACTCCTCCCTCTCCGGCCTCCTCTTATTTCTTATGAGTTTCTCTGCCTCCATGAATCTCTCCATAAGGAGATCGCCAAAATCCAGTCCGATTCTATTGGGCTGGCGAGCATAACAGCGAAGTATCACATGGTCGGTGGCACGACATACGCAAACCTAGAGGCGGGGTGGATTGGGCATCATGTGCTCTAAACGGATGAATATTGCCCTCCTATCCCGGTGGCTGTGGCGTATCACGTAGGGTCATGGTGGCCTCTGGCTGGACATTATCCGAAATAAATACCTGCGTGGCCAGCCCCTTGCCTTCTGCCAGAAGTCGGGAGGCTCTCAGTTCTGGCAGTCCCTCGTCCAGCTCCTCCCTGTGCTCCGCATTGGTACCTCTATCTCGGTGGGGTCCGGCCTCTCGACGCTCTTCTGGTTTGATCGCTGGGTCGGCGACTCCCCCTTTGCGGCTCGCTTCCCCATCCTCTTCTCTATCTCTGTCGACCCCATGATCTCTTTTGATAGGGCCCTTATTGACTTAGGGCGCCTCGCTTTCCGTCGGCCATTTGGGCCAGCGGAATCCGCCGCCTGGCGTGAGTTGCTTGATTGCGTTGCTCTGCATGAGCCGTTGGTGGATGGAGATCAGGACCTTGTGCGTTGGCACTTGGAGCCGTCGGGCCAGTTCTCTACCAAATCGCTTTACTTGGCCATTGCCCCCTCCTCCGCTCCCCCCCCCTTTCGATGGTTTGGTCCGTCCGTCTTCCTCTGAAGATCCGCATCTTCATGTGGCAGTGGATCCGTGGACGGATCCCATCCGGTGTGGAGGTCATAAGCGTAATGGCCGAACGCTAGTATCTGCCCCTACATGCTGTCCCGAGGACTCCAATCACATCTTCTTCGCTTGCGCTTCCGCCCGGTTCCTCTGGAGCTGCTTCGCGAGATTGTCGGCGGGAGTTGGACCCACCAACTTCCGGACTTATTTGCTGAACTCAAGCGTCCCCCGTCCTCTCGCCACATTAGGTGGCTGGAGGTTAGGGTCCTGCACAGACTCTTTGGACTATTCGCAATAAGCTTGTGATCGGCGTACTCCTCTTCGTCGCTCTTGGCGCTCTCTACAAATTCTCGGGTTTCCTGCAGCTTTGGCGGCAGCTTAGCCGCCCACTGGATCATGACGCCATCTCGCCTTCATCGCCCGATCTTGGCTCGATGGCCGTCCGCTGTCGCCCCCCGCCGCCGCCTCCTTGAAGCTTGACTAGATCGCCTGATGTGGTCACGCTTTGTTTTTTCTCTCTCTTTTGGGCTTGTTGAGCTGTGCCCTCAGCAGAACCTTATGACTTTGTTGTGGTACTTGGGTGCGTGTGTTTGAACCTGTTGTGGTTGTATGTCTTGTGGCGGTTTGCTTTATTTATAAAGCGGGGCGAAAGCCTTTTTCGGTATCTCTCTTATCCATTTAAAGCCAAAAATTTGTGCATCGTTCCCCTACAAGACAAGAACCTTTATTTTAAAATAATTTTTTATTCATGTCGGAAATAAGAGATATTTTGTTTCCCCATACAGCGACCTGTACAACTGTACTAGAAATGAGAGATTGACTCCCTGCTCGAAACGTACCACCAAGCCAAATACACGGTGTAGGCAACGAGTTTACTCCGTTGAGATGAAGTCCCTAGAGGTGACAACGAGTTTTGTTCACGGTGCGTCACCCGTGAGTGTTTGACAAAAAACTACCACTTTAGGGGTCGTCGTCCCACAGAACTACCATTTTTCTAAAAGTGGTTGAAAACTACCAAAAATTCTTAATTCTGTGACTAAAAACTACCAGTTTCACTTGATGATCGTTTTAGACGATTTAAGCAGAAAAGCCCGACAAAACTGGCCCACCGTCGAGGGCTAATGTAGCTGAAAAGTCAATGCCGAGGACTTTGGCCCCCCGCAACCGTCGCCTCCCCACCTCCCTTCCCTTGCGCTGCATATCGCGCGCGCGGACTGTCCCCGTCTCGCCGCGGACCCGTCCCCGTCTACGCCGCGGCGAACTCCGGTCCGCGCCGGCTCCGCCTCATCGCAGACGCGCCCAAGGCCCCAAAGCGGTAGCGCCCGCGGCTATGGCGACCGCGCCGGACGGCTGCCAAAAGCGAGTCCGATGACTTACCGCCGCCGCCCAGTGCCCCCGCGATAGCTCTCCAAGCGAGGCATGGGCCGTCTCGCGCCAAAACGGCGCGGCGGCAGTGCTAAGCACCAGCGGCAGGAGGCGGAGATGAGGCGACGAAGGAACTCCGGCGGCGGGCCTTGAGCGGCGGATCGGTCGGCGGCGAGCTGCTCAACCTGCTTTCGCCGCCAGCCCGGCGGACTAACTTCCGGCGCAAGGCTCGCCCGCGGCGGTGAGTCTGATTCGGGGAGGAGAGCCCGGCCGGTGGCAACAGGGGCGGCAGCAGCGGAGGGCGCCTCGCCCGAGCGACAAGGCTGGCGACCACAGCGTCTGCGAGGCGTCTCCCGGCGGTAGCGTCACGAGTTTGACCTCCTTCCTCCCATGCCGAAGCTGTTTGTGAAAATGCCAAAGAAAGATAGAGAGGAGGAAGAAGAATGGCGTGTGGGTCCCACATGTAATAACGGTCAACTGAACGGTCAACATGTTTAAATCGTTTAAACTGTCTATTACCTGAAAGTGGTAGTTTTTAGTCACAAAATTAAGAATTTTTGGTAGTTTTCGACCACTTTTTAAAAAGTGGTAGTTCTGTGGGACGACGACCCCTAAAGTGGTAGTTTTTTGTCAGTCACTCGTCACCTGTAGATACAACAGGAATTTTGGCTTTTTGGCAAAAAAAAACATAGATTTGATCTTTAAAAAAATTATGTCCGAGTTTACTGAAGAGGACGCTAAAGTGCCCCAGCACATGGCAATATAGAAGGCAATACAAATTCGTGGGAAACGCGGGCATTCCGCGGAGCCAACGCTTCTGTGCCGCTTCTTCCTTCTAAAGCTGCGGGTGACCCGGTTTAGTTTATTCGAAAGCCTGCGGAGCCTTTTTCCTCATGCTCATCTGTCCAAGCTGTGCCACCGATTTATGTTTGCTAGTCAAAAACGGATTAGCGTCGCTGCGATCTCGTTATGATGTAGAAAGGCGACAAGGACATCTTCTTTATTTGATAAAGGTGAGCAAGACTTGGTGATGATGGAAAGGCAAATTGCATTGTCATGGTAGTTGTGTGGAGGTAGCAATAAGGGGGGGCGTTATACGTGCTCATTTAAACTGAGCTTATCCACATCTGACCGGTCTATGAACTCGGGTGACTAGGACGTTATTCTGAGCTTCAGCTTAAAACCATCATAAAGCTTTCCTCACAGCATGGCGTGGATCGAAATGCATGAAATGTACTTCCTCCTTCCTAAATATAAGTCTTTGTAAGATTTGGTGAAATCACACATTTGACTTTGGAAATCAATTCACAAACTAATGCTAACTTTCAAAAAATTTCACTCTCTCTTGACCCTTTCGTGTGGCGCCCGACAGTGGGCGTATTGCGCTTTAATATCTGCGCCTTATCCTTAGGCGTTGCACCCTACCTGCCGTGGCAGCCTGGTCATTCTTGGCCCCTTGCATGTACTGTCAGCGCCTAAGTCTTAATGCTGTGTCTGTCTTCTGCGCCCTTGTCTTAAGCGCTGCACATTATTTCTTCCAGCGTCAGGCCAGCCCTCGAGCAGTTCTTCCCTCTCGGGAAGTTGCTCTGCAGACGAGAGGAAGCGGGCGTGTGGCGCCCATCGGATCCCCATCCTCTCAGATTTGAAGATTTGATCCGTGGATTCGATCTCAATCCCTCCTACTAGGTAAACTCCTCCGTTCCTTTCTTTTCCTCCGTAAATTTTTTGCCATTTAAGAGATTTGTCCAAGATTTGGTGGAATCCTTGATTTGCTTGATTTGCTTGGTTTAGGATGTGTAGTAATAGTGATACTACCGTAGTGTTGTTCATTAGTTCACAAACCCTAGATTGTTTAGTTTTTTTTAGATGCCTATTTTTGTAGACATATATGTGATGTTTAATTTTTTTAGATATATGTTAGATGATGAGTTTATTTGAAATATGAGATGTTGAGTATTTTTGAGATATATCTGAGAAGAACATGTTGAACACATATGAGATGTTTAGTGTATACGATATTTGAGATGAAAATGAACTCATATATGTTTATTGTTTGAACTTTGTAAGGATGGTTTGGCTTCTCGGCGATGCCTCGACACACGACACGGGCCTACATGATGCGTGAGAAGGAGATGGTAATAATAATTACTCTAAATCTTTTGCAAATTTGCCTTTAGTTGAAATTTTAATGCCCTAAGATTTGTCATTACTTTTTTGCGAAACTTGAACCTCTGAAGATTCGGTATCACGGGGTCTCTGGTCTGCCATGCCTTCTGACGGCGGTACACACGTACATCAAGCGGCAGGGCTACTCCGTGGATTACATTGGTCGGCCGGTCCACGCCCGAATCTGAGCGCTCCTTGGTGTATACGCTCTTGTCGTCGATGGAGGCGGAGCGCCTGATTTCCATGTTGGATTGGGGAGATGACCGTGGCGCTTGAGGATGTCGCGTTGATCACGGTCTTGCTATCGACGGAAGGCCTCTGTATGAGCACTGATTACGATGGGTGGCGCGGCGAATGATTGCTCTAATCGGTATGGCTCCTACGAGGCTGAGGCTGATGTAGAGGAGGAGAAGAGAAGAAGAAGAAGGAAGGAAAGCAGGCTGGAGCTGCTTTCACGTGAATTCAAAATAACTGCGGCGTGCCCTCCGGATGCCCGATGATGTGATCCGGACACATGCTCGTGTGTATATGTGGTATGTTGTGTCGAGGACTTTGTTTCTGACTCGTGGCAAAACGCTCCATGGATGTGGCTGAAGGCGTTGTTGTCTTTGATAGCAAATGGAGCTGGGGTTGGCGACTCTTGCCTACTTGTACCGGCAGGTAGTTGGTCTATTTTGTGATCAACTCATTTCTTCATTAGCAATGCAAGCTTCTGTCAAGTTAACATTGTTTGTTTTCTTTCATATGTAGCTAGACGATCGTGTTGCGAGGATCACGAGATAGTCACGAGCATTGGTGGTAATCTGCTTCTACTTTACGTATGGAGCTGGGGCGTCTGCTGTTGGGCCTTGAAAAGCGTCGAGTTTGATCCTTGGTATGCGAGATGAACATGGCGAATTCTGCGCCCCGTGGGCTTTCAAGTGGGATATCGTTTCGAGATGACGACGATGTCAATCTCATGTACCAAAAGTACATTGCGAGTTGGACACGATTACGCTGGCGGTAAGGAGGTCATTACTTGATCCTCAAATTTGCATTGTCCTTTCTCATGCTTGCTTGGAACATAGACATCAAATTTGCATTGTTGCCCTGTTTCATAGGTGGAATGGCAGCCATATGGCGGGTGAGAGGTTTGGGTACACGAGGAGTTCCGCCTCAACCCGATGTGCTTGCGGGATAAGGATCTACGGCTTATCGGTGCCCATTGATATGCAAGCTGGCGGTTGAGTTTCATTGCCGCATCGCGTTTATCGTCGATTTAGTGCATTCCAACCTCACCCGCGGAATTTGGGTGGACACGGACAAAGCACTTCATAGGTAAGAAGAGCATGTATGCGTATTGGCTAAACATCGGGACTCCTTTTATTGTGCTAATGCTTGGTTTTATACCACGCAGGTTGGACGAGGAGAAAGCAGCGGAAGATAAAGACTGGGACAAGCATCATGCTTCGTATGTTACCGCTTCCACTTTACGTGGAGCAAGCTCGTAGCCTTTGCAGCGCCACGCCGTGAGCACAACCAACAAGCTTTTGATAACTTCGTGCGATGGTTTATTGGAACTACTCGAGTTGAGATATTGCGCGGCATATAATGAGATATTCTTGAAGAACCGATAAACTATGAGGATCTAGCAAAGGGAAGTACAACAGAGATGTCGAGGAAAGGGCAAGGAGTGCTGCTGTTCGGTGATTAACTATGTGGTAAAGTGTTCCGTTCTTTACCTTCCGTTGACCGTATTACACATGTTTGAATGGCTAACACATTCATTCTTTCTCATCCTTAAGCGCACGAGAGATCAAAAGCGGTGATGAGAGCCACTCTATACGGAGAAGACACGGTTGGGCGGCAATGATGATGGTTCACTCTGAGCATTCCTCAAGGTACATATCGCATTCACTATGAGAGCCAGTCTATGTTGCGAAGTTTGATATGTTACACACTTGTTCATATTCTGCGTCGGTCGAAGTTAAAGGCGGTTATCGAACTTACTCGGTTGTCGTGATCCTGAATATGAATCACCATCTGCCTCTAGGTGCAGTACACCATCGGACCCGCATCTCACCATGATGGGGGCGATGTGAGTTCCTCCTATGCTTACATGGATGATGAGGTGCGCTCACCCAAGAGGTATGACTAAGGCTTTAGATGTGATTGTCCTTGATTACAACACGGCCTTCACCATATTGTTTAGATTACGTGATAGGGCCATGAGCTTGATGATGACATGTTATTGGCGGACGCTCAAGCTCGGTCGCATATGTGTTCAAGCCTAGGCAGCCCAGGGCGGTACCCCAATGACTATGACAGAGAGCAACCCAAAGGTGGTCGTAGGGACCTCGCGGATGGCTAGCTTGGATGATGAGGCGGAGGAGGGGCGGGCAGCGGCGGAGGAGGAAGTGCGAAGAGGGCCTCGTGCTCCTAAGAAGAAGAAGATTGCACAAGCGTGGCACGAGGACCATGCGTGGAAGGCATTAGTGCTTTGTGTTAGGTTGATGAACTTGTGAGCTTGTTAGGTTGATGAACTTGTTAGGTTGATGAACTTGTGAGGTTATGTTATGATATTTGTGTTTGCAAACTTGAAGCAAACTTTATTTGTCTTAAATGATGTGATGTTCAAGTTATTAGTTCTCTTTGCTTAGCATGTCCGGTTTATAGTACTTTAATTGATGTTCTGTTATTTGTCCTTCTTTGCACCCACCCAAAATGGCATCTGTTTACGCAGTTTTGCTTATAGCAACCTTGCGGCATATCTTAAGCGCTGCCTTTATGCGATGTGGCGCCCAACCGTTAAGCGCTGCCTTTGTGCGGTCTGGCGCCCTAACTAAGCGCTGCACTACGGCCATGGCTATCCATATAGCAGCAGATTACTCCATAGCTACTCCCGACATCCATAATACTTACAATGACTACAGCATCACAGCAATATGAACAAACACAAATTTTATGCGGCGATGTTCATAACTTAAGATAATTCAAACATTAATGCGACATGGTTCACGACACATTCATTACAAATGACAAATGGCAGCTTGCCCTAGAAGATAGTTCACCAACATCCACATGCCCTCACAACTTCACGACACATTCATTAGAAGATAGTTGACAGCGAGTGCACGGCGAAGTCCCTCTTGAGTAGGCGAGGCCATTTCCCTTCTTGTCACGTGCGGAGTCCTCCTCTTGCGCCTCGCGAGCCTTTGCAAGCTTTCTTGCCCTCTCCTCCTCACGAGCAAGTTTAGCTAGGCGTGCCCTCTCCTCCTCTTGTTTCTTCCGCTCCATCCTCTCCTTCGACGGCGCTCTTCCTCCAAGCCCCTTGAAGCGATTCTTGAACCTCCGTTGCCGCCTAAGACAATCTGCGTATTGGTCCTTTTCACATCTTACGGCACTTCAAGATCTATCCGTGAAGTACTTGCATAGAGGCGGTGACTGCATAAAAATTTGTTGTTAGTGTTGACACACATTTGAGTAACATTTTACTTCTCGAGCTTACGGTGGTTCGTCATAGGCGTTAGTTGGAAGTGCGATCATAAGCATAGTTCGGGCATACAAAATATCTCCGCCCTTCCGTCCATGCTTTCTTTGATTGGTGGACACCTTCACCTTGCAAACATCTCCACACCAACATGGCGGGATGTTGACATCTTTCTCCTTCACCTTGTCCAAAGATCGCCACGCCACTTGTTGGCATGTCTTCTTGGTTGCACCACGGTGGCCTCGTCATGGAACGGATGAAGCCATGCCTACAAAGCAGAGAATTATTGGTCAACCCTAACCCCCACTTAACAATGAACACAACCCTAAGACCAACATAACCCTAACACCAACATCAAACACACATAACCCTAACCCTAGCATACTACTTATCAGTCTCCATTGAGTGCTTCAAAAAGTATTCATTCATCTTGTCAAATGTGTATTGAGCTATTGCCGTCACGGGTAATGCCGTACACCCTTGAGCACCTTATTGAAGCATTACGCCATATTGCTTGTCATTTGACCGTACCTCCGGCCATCTTCATGAAAGCTGCGTGCCCACATATTCCTTTCGGCAATGTTCCTATTGAGAAACTCGACCGCCGGGTCAAGTTTCTTGTGTACGAGCAATGCATTGAACAATGTGGCAAACCGCTTGTTGGTGGCGAGACAACAATCACGAAGATCATCGGCCAACTCCTTGATACCACATGCCCTATAGAAGTTTGCACAAAAGTGCCTCATGCACCATCGATGATGCAACTTTCTATGTAAGGAATGTCAATCACCACCGCATTTAGAATTCCGGGATGGCGATCGATATGACACAAATTTCCCTTTCGGCCGGTAATACCCTTGTTCTCGGTTGGCGCAAGAACCACTCCCGATTATCATTGTTCTCTACCTCAACCAAAGCGAAAGCCAAAAGCAACACCGGTTATTGGCATCACTTGCTATTGCAACCAATAAAGTGCCCTTGTATTGTCCGGTCAAGCGTGCCATCAATGGCGATGGCGGGCGACAATGCTCAAAAGCCCTCACGCATTGCTCAAAGGCCCAAAATGCGGCCAAATACTCGGACGGTCCTCCGTTATGAATCAAAGTTTGGTGCCCATGAGGCTCAACCCGTGAACCATGCACAGGTTTGTGGCGGCCATAGCTAACAACAACCTAGGGAGTCGGTTGTAAGCTTCCTCCCAATTGCCATACAACATCTTGAATGCGGCGCCGCCTTCCATGCCTTGCCGTACTTCACCTTGTAATGAAAGATGGCTTTCACAAGGTCAATGACACTCTTGATGCTCATTATTGGAAGTGTGGATATTTGGTTGGACAGCACGTAAGCAATGAACTTCGGACGTGAGTTATGCGTGTTGTTGGTGCACAAGCTTGCCATCCGCATTCTTGTGCGGCACATGTGAGTTGGTAGACAACTCACTATCGCCAAGTGGGACCTCCTTTCCATGGCCTTACGCACAATCCATGGACATGTTGGCACTTCACATTTGACCGTGTAGCATACATTAACATCGAGTTGGCCACTTTATGTGGGCGATAATGTATAACCAGTAGTTGTCGAGCCACATCTTCAATTCCAAGAAGGATTGAAACTCACATCCGGGTTTTATACCGTTCTTGCCGTCTTCAAATCACGGTGAGAACTTGGCCTAGCTCAAGAGATATGCATTTGCCACCATCCACAGCGGCTTCATCCATGAGACTAAGATCCTTGAACAATGGTGTCTTGTGATCCCTTGAATACCTTCTTGAATGCTTGGGCCTCCTTGGCGTGAACCCCTCCTCATCAACTTCTTCGCCGGGACCATCGTCATCCGAGTCCGATGCATATGCTGGAAAAAGGATGGATTGGTCCATTGTCTCTTGCACATGATATTGGTCGAGATCACCCACATTGTTGTCATGGAGGTCAACCGTTGTCATCCTCCTCGTACTCATCATTCTCCTCTTCAAAACCTTCATTTTGGTTGTTTGGAGTCGGGCTCAATGTTGGCCAATCTTGTTGCGTGAATTGAGGTTCACTCATTTGATCTTGGTTCATGGGTGGGGAAGTGCTAGCAACCAGCGGGGAGGGTTCGGTTCAAGTCTAAATTCAAAGTAGACTCAACCTTCTTGGAGACAAATAACTCAAGAGCCTTGTCTAGAGATTGACAACCGTCTCCTTGTATGCAACTAACGTTGCTCGGAGTTCTACGCATTGTCTTCCAACGGATGTGCATTCCAAAACCAACATTGTGCCTTCCCTCGAACTCAACAACGTCACTTGGGTCCATCAATTCAAATCTTTCCTCACTTGTTCCAAAAGCTCCGCATAGCTAGGACTACTCTCAAACACCATGTCAAGCTCATTTGGATCCGTCTCAACATTGCCTTTCAAAAGGCCTCTCTATCCACATGATGAACATAAACACATGTTCTCCCCATCCCTACAATAATCAAAAACACACATATATCAAGTAAATACTTAAGAAAAATATTTGCACACATATGCCTAACATATAAAACAACCATAACCATAGCATAACCTTAACACCAACATCAAACACACATAACCTAACCCTAGCATACTATGGAAGCTTAACCAACCCAAGTTAGCAAAGAAACATAACATCATTCAACACAAATTTGCAAATCCAAGTCAAAACTAGGGTTTCCCCCTAACTAGCAAGATTTGAGCAAATGTGACAATTCCTATGGATGAAAACAAGGGGATGGGAGGAGATTACCTTAAGGGAGGGTTGGTTTGAAATCCGCAGTCAAATACTCGGTTGCAAGATTTGAGAAGGATTTGAGAGGGAGAGAGGGGAGAGAGGAGGGCCGCAAGCCTTAGGGTTTGGGTGGGGTGGGGGTGTGTGGGGTGGGGGTTGGAAGGGAGAGAGGTGGGGCCAGCCAAGTGGAACCTGAGAATGTGCAGCGCCCACAGGCTAGGCGCTGCACATTACCATGTGTGGCGCCTAAGACTTAAGCTGCTGCGATCTGCGTGTGGGGCATGGTGGACCAGGGCTGCCCTGTTGGCGGGGTGCAACGCCTAAGGATAAGGCGCTGCATAGTTGGGTCTTGGCGCCCAGTGTCAGGCGCCACCACGAAAGAATCGTGAGTGAAATTTTTTGAAAGCAGGTTAGTTTGTGAATTGATTTCTGCCTCAGGTCAAATGTGTGATTTCTGCCTAAGATTTCACTGTAGACCACATACAAAGTAAAATGAGTGAATCTGCACTCTAAAATGCATCTATATACATCCGTATGTGGTGCATAGTAAAATATCTCTGAGACTTATATTTAGGAGCGGAGGAAGTATTTGTTAGGGCATCTCCAGCGGCAACCAACAAATTTTCTTACGCATCTGTCCGCCGAAAGGAGGACCAGATCATGACCACGGACGCTAGAGCCATCATTCAAGCTGTAGTTGTATACATAGGGCCAACAATTGAACTAACAGGACGAAATTCGTTCAAATACCGTCGGATTTCATATAAACATGACGAACTAAGCTGGACTAGCGGTGTTAGTCGACTCGGAGGTATAATTAATACCTAATCTAAATGGTTGGCGGCGCCCGTTCCCGTGTGCGGTCAGAGCCCGAAGCTGAAGCTTCACCTTCTCGATTCCGCCTCGGCGCTCTCGGCTCCGCCTCCGTAACCTCCGCCTCGAGACCGGGAAGTGAAGTTGTCAACCTCCATGTCGCCATCAAGCGGCTAATTGGCGCCATTGTTGAGCCCACCAAGCTTGGCGTCGATAGAAGGGAGGCGGTGGACTTCCTAGGACGAGGCGGCGACCACCTATCGTGCACCACTCTTCCTCATTTGTCGGCAGAGCCCGCGGACATGACGGCTTTGTGGTCATGGCAGCGGGGCGTGGCCTCGGCGGACTCCTCCTCCTCATCGGTCTCGCCGAACATTGCCTCACCCGCCTCGTCGCACTCCTTGTAGGTGGCCACCACCTCCGCCGCCCGTGACGGATCTTGCGGCAGAGTGGTAGGACTCGAGCAACGCCTCCTGCTCCGCCACGACCGCGTTCGGCGCGACCGCTCTCCCGGCGGCGAGTTGCTCCTCCGCCTGCAGGTGCTCCTGGAGGAGTTCGTGGTTGTAGGCGGCGTGTCCATGTAATGGGCACGGGGCTCGCTGATGGTCATGGTGCAATGCATCGATGAGGGTGCCGCGGAGGACGAGGAGGGTGGTGCGACTCGTCGTCGGCCGCGTCCACCATTGGGACGTTGTCATTGTTCGGCTGCCTGCCGGCCAGCCTGCCGGCACCAATGGCGGCCATCTCCTTCTTCTGGTCTGGCGTCAGCTCGTCCCAGAGAGGTTTGGCGGGGGAGGAATCCATGGTGGGAGTGGTGCCTGCAGCTATGGACGGGCCAACAATTTATATAGCAATGATGGGCGGCATAGGGATGGACGGGTGGTGCCGGAGTAGACGCCTCGGCAACTGCGTGTCATTACTGTGGGCGGCAGATGAACGGGCGGGCAGCCATCGTGTCATTTGAACCCACAGCAGTCGCCTGCATCGGGAAGCGACGGGGGCGGCGCTCTCTCGGCCGGCGTGCCGCTTTAATGTCGGCATTAGTGAGCGATCGCGTCCGCTCTAGCCAGGCATGAATATGGGCACTGACACTCTTGGCGGGTGACCGTTTGGGTAGGAAGCGGCAGCGGAAGAGGGGTTTTAGGTAGGCCAATGCGGTCGAGCGGGCATGACATCGGTCCGACTCCATAAAGCCCCATGTTTATCTTGATTTGTGGGAAAAGCGCGGACTGCGCCCGCGGAATGATACATGCTCGCGTTGGATGGCTTCAGCGGTCGAACAGTATGATCGAACGGATCTGAGTGGTTTGAGAGTCGGCGTTGAAGATGCCCTTAAACACTTACAATAACTCTAGCAGAGTTGTTTTATTGGCAGCCTCCATATCACACACTTCATATGGCTATGAAGGATGTCGAACAAGCACAAACACAGAGTCGATATAACTTGACTCCATGTTTGCCTTACCAAATCTGACCCATAAAAAAAAGTAGGACACAACTGCAATTGGATCACATGTTCTTCCCCCTAAAATTCAGGCGAACACATTGAACTAGAACAGAAGCACTAAATGGGGAAAGAAAATTAGTTGCAATGTGACTTACATTTAAAGCACCTAATAATAATTAGTTAAACTAGTAGCAATATTACCAGGTGTATTAGGCCCTTATCGGTACTTTTTATAGGATAACCAAATGCTTTAACTATTTATTAATTAAATTAAATAAAAAGGTGTTTCGAACTATGCAAAATCTGAAGTAGGCATGCCCAAAACCGGTTTTCAAAGAAGTCAAGAAGAAACATAATCCATATTGTTCGCAAGTGTGCCATCATCACCTGTTGCCCTTGGTCATCAACTTCAACTTCACCGAAGACAACCATCGAAGAGTTCACCACGAGACGCCCATTTCAGACGTGCCAAACCGTTTCTTGCTCTTGTTTATGAAAAAAAATGGAGCAATTATAGTCTGGTTTTCTTCCAAATGGATGCAATAGTTGCCTCGCTATGGCATGTGCAGTTGGACAGCCAAAGCACAGTAGGAGGTCGGTCCGGTTCATGCATCCCCAACGTGTGGGGACATGTAACATGCATGATTCAAGGTTTTGACATAGAAATACGCATTTGCAGTTTGTAGTCGCAACATAGGCAGATCATGCCATGCACATGGCTCTCCATAACCGCCCATGTTGCATGGCACAAGTTAAGGCCTCTGGTTACGTCGTATGGATGCAAAACCTCAGTCATCGATGGAGGTGGCAACTGGCAGGTCTCCGACGCTGTTATGTTGGCCGGTAGATCTACGTATAAGAATCGGATCACCCACAGCCAAGCAGATCGACCCGGGCTCTTTTTTAATACAGTACTATAATAATAAACTTGTGATCTCACATCCAGGCAACGTTGAGCCAATCAGCTGCGAGACGTTTGATCCGGCAAGTGTTCAGTCTGGACCACACCTGCATTGCCACTTGTGGTGCGACCTGTGTTTTGCACTTTGCGACACCAAAATGCTTTATTTTCTGTTTCTTAGGGAACTTTGTTTTCTGTTTTGGACGCGTGTATACCGAGTTGGTGATCTGCACGACCATTACTGATTACTGCTAGTAGCATTTTCTTAATCACAATTGTGGTTTACATGACCTTCTCTAGCTGTCTATCAAGCGGTCAATGAGGTACCTATAACAAGATAATAATACCCTCGAGGCCTCATTTTGTCAAATTTTATACCGAGTCAGGCGTGGTGTGTCATTTTCAAGTTAAAAACTGCTTAGAGCCTAGAGTTGGAGAATGAGGGCACCTCGAACGTTATCCTCTGAAACGGACACAATATTTGTTTGTGTACTGGTCCATGGACATGGATATGAAAGCTGGCCATCCAACCATGTCTTCTAAACAGTTTTTTTCTTTATCTCCGTCATTGAAAATAATATAATAGATAATAGCACAATCCATCCATAAATAACTTGCAAATATTCCTTTTACAACAGTAGTTCAAATGTAAATATTACATCCGAGATAATCGGATGTTTAACAAGTTTTTTGAATTGATCGATTTACTCAAGTCAGAATCAACACAATTCCTCCCACGCACTGTTGTCCTTGAGCTTCGTCCAACAATGTATGAATGTAATTGCCCTGCCCTCAGTCAGTAGTACATCATGGCGTCGCGTCAAGACTATACCGTGATGATTATCAAGTTGAAACATGGGGTGAATCAATGAATTGACCAACATGTAAAGCAACCAGAAACAAAACTTACGATCTCCATAGTTGAATAGCTCGATGGACACATTGTATCCACTCATGCAACCTGGCGTAAAACTTCATGGCGATGTTGGAGATGATGTACCACATATAGGCTAGCAACTACACATTGTTATCATGGATCACATGCGCGTCGTAAGGCACGAAGTACTTTTGCTCAGGCAATGAAGCACACCCGTTTTTTCAAAACAACGAGCCCCTTTGCCTCATGCCTACAAAGTTCGTAGATACGACCTTCCACGCATCGCACAATAACTCATCCTCCATCGGTCCGTAGACAGTCGGTTATGCGAACTCTATAAACGGGGCGCAAACTCGGCGGGCCTTCTAGGAGTCCGGACCTCATACGTGGGACTCTATCACCACGGCCCTCAAATCTTCCTCATGGTCCACTTTTCTTCCACTTCACCCCTCCCCTTTGTTGTACATCTGCAATCTCATCGTCCGACGTCGCGGCTGTACCTCTCTTGGTTGCCGTCACCACCATCATCTCCATCTTGGTTGCCAACTAACCATTGAGAAGCTCGTATGTTACCTCTCTAGTCACCGTTTCCCCTGTCTGACATGTCTCCTGTCAACACGCCTGCTTGGGATGATTGAATGGCACCATGGCAGTTTTGGACCTACATGACTCACTAATGCACTTTCAAGTTTAGAGGACCTACGTCACTGTCACCACCATCATCTTCATCTTGGTGATGATTTTCAAGTTTCGAGGACCTATGTGAGACACTCAAAATAGTTTATGGACCAAACATACACTTCACTACTCATAAATATAAAACCAAACAATGATTTTAAGTATTTTTTGAGTAACTTACTCTAATAATTTAGAATATATGGTGTCTCAATTGAAAGGCTGCGCTCCTGTCGGTTATATACTCTCTTCATTTATATGTACAAAGTGGCATGTTTAGGGGACATGTCGGTAACCTATATCGGGAACCCCAACTCACACCGCATGTGGATTACTCATACCAATGGATAACTCTTGGTTCAAAGGGTTCCCAAGACTACGTCAAGTTCTACTTCATCAAGTACAACTACAACTCCAAGGAAGTGTCCGGTGGCACCCATGGAGAGAGCCACCCAACACCCCTCCTCCTCCTCCACCACCACCACATCTCCGGCAACCACCTCCATCCACGGCGACCATGATCTCTAATTCAACATCATGGACGGTTTGCTTCACTGGGATTTCAACCCCGGCCTTAAGGTCGAGGACCAGGTTCGTCGAAGATTCAAGTCCACGGTGCACTTCTCTCCCCCATCTGTCTCCAAGGAATTTTTCTTGGTGGTCACATTCTCCTCTGCTTCCTTCCCCCTCTCTTGCGCTTTGGTTGGTTTGGCGTTGCAATGTTGCCTTGGTGGTCTGGCTTCTGGATTTAACGTGACACAAATTGGAGCAAAGAACTTTCGGTTCTCTGTAGCTTCAAACAAGGTGGGCCATTTCATCTATGCCCTACGAGATAGAGTCTGGCCGGATTTTATTTGTCATTTTGGTTTATTCAAACAACCATGGATTGCACCTATGGATGGAGTGCGTGGGTTGGAATACACGCATGAAATTTCGAGTTATGGGCTAGAAGTCCCGGGGCTATTCGCTCTAGCCTTGATTTTCTAGAGGGCAGTCTGCTAAAGACAATTCATCAAACCGAAATTGATGAAATTTGGTCTCTCAAACATATCCCTGCCAATCTTATGAATTCATTTGAAGCAGTTTCTTCCCAAAGAGTTGAGGATCTTGATGTTTCTTGCGACAATGAGATTCAGAGCAATACAATTATTCAATTTGGCAGTTTGGTAATTCCATGTTCTTCGGGCAACCATAACGGTCTTACCAAAAAATATTTTGGAAAGGGACATCGTGAGCACAATTGGCGCAACATACCAACCTCCGTTTTGGAGCATATCTTGGATTATCGTCAGGCTCACTATGACAAGGATACTATCCAAAAATGCTTTGACTTAAATGACTTGCCATCTTCGGAGATCATCATGATAATACGGGCGTTGTCTCCGTTGTGGGGAAGCGACCACAAGTCGATTGATTGCAATGCCAAGCTTTGTGTTTAGTGCAACAATTTTGGCGAGCGTGTTTTGTGCTAAACAACCTTTGGGCCATTCCCACGGCCTGTATCATTGCAATAGTCAATCGCATACAAGGTTTTACTGCCGGGCACTGAGATGCCCAAAATGCAATCTTCGGGCCATGAACCACATCGCTGCTCGGACGGGAATGTATTCCGTTTATTTTGGTATGAAAAAAATTTGGAGTGGCGAGCTATCACCACCATGGATCCTCTGCCCATACAGGAAGCAGTCGGCGTCAACAGAATCCGCGCTTGCCAAAAATTAATAAGTCTTGGTGACCCAAAAAGAAAGTACCGAAGATTGGGCCCATCCCCCCTTCCTCGGCTACTGGCTTGGCGATTCCGCTCCCCAAGCGTCTGGCGAGATACCTTTCACCCACCCAGCCGACCAGCGAGCAGCAAAGCAAACCCCCGCCACCATTGAGAGCAGATCTCCGAGGCGCCAAGCCATCTGCGGCCATGGCGAACTTCCCAGTCCGCCCATTCCAGTTCGTGCCGATGGGAGCTCAGATTGAAAGAGGGCCGGATAATCGGCTGGCGTGCAACATGATTGTGGTTGATGACCCCCCGCTCAGCCATGAAAGGTACGCCATTGTCACCGCCTCAGCCCCAGTGCCTGACCATCAGAAGCAGCTAGTTCTGAATGAGGTGGTCCAAATCATGACAGAAGACTTTCATCTAGAAGTGCCTGATGCTTTTGTTTATCCGATTGGGGTGGGTATGGTTGCTTTCGCGGATGTCGCTCTGAGAGATCAGTTTATCTTGGAAAGCCCACACCAACTAGATCCTTTGGATGATGATACGACCTTTTCATTTGTGCGCCATACGATGAAGGGAGAATATCGTCGATGTCCTTTTCGATTATGTAGCACAGGTTCTTCTTTTGGCTTTCCCTATGGATTATCAGACGAGATCATTACATCAACAAAGCTGTTTCTTGTTTTGGAAAGCTAGATCTTTAGTACGAACTGGCGAGAATAAGGCGTGTGCTTGTCGTGTGACCATCGGTAACATTCTTGTGGTGCCCACAACCTTGTTGTCAAGCGTATTGGTACTCTGCGGTATGGGCCACTCATGGTGGGGTGCTGTTTATATACTTAATGGCGAGAGATACAATCCACAGGCTGGTTGGCAATGAGGATGATGCTCCCCATGAATGCCTCCCGCATCCATATGAATTGCCCTACCTTTCTGCAGCACATCAATGGGCTTTTGATCATCAGCAGGCGCTACAATAGCAGATTGATGCAGCATGGGAACAACAAGCCCTCCAGCAGCAACAGCAGGTGCAAGGAGACGGTTGGGGCGCTTGGCCCGTTGCACCTCCATCTTCAGGGGCTTGGTTTGAACTTTGTTCCAATACACGGCACCTCCCTCATGGGCGGAGTGGAACATGAGAAACAACATCAGCGATGACCCCCAAGATGAATGGTCGGTTTACTCGGATATTGAAGAGGCGCGATGCTTTGATCCATGGCGAGACAGAACTTACAGAGCCCAATTTATTAAATGCGATCGGAAATGCTTACGGTTGTGGTGAGGCGGCGGAGGGGCGGATTTTCTGCGATTTCTCTGGATGATCTCTTTTGGAAGGTTTACCAGCTGTATCAAGGCCGAGGCCTATGCCCGATCTTTGAATCGAGAATCGCTGCCGATCAACCCATTTGCTTTCTTCAAGCTCTCTGGCGCCATCGGTGAGAGCCGTTTATATACGTGCTCGGCCCGTCGGTATAACTACAACTCTGTCCCCCTGGATCGCGGTTATTATTCCTTACGAAATCTGGGGCACATTTGCGGTGTAGATTCCCTGCTGCGGTGAGCATTCTCTCCTACGGCAGGACTCTGTTAGCTCCGGTCGTGTGGCATCGACCAAAGATGGCCTTGTCAGTCAGCAGCACCAAGGGTATTTCCAGAAGATGGTTTCTGAGGAAACGGCGCATGTTGATCTTGCATCGCCGTCGCGATACGGATCTACGAGATATGATGGTTTCAGAGTGCCAATGATCACTGACACTAAGAAAGGACAGTCTAAGGTCAAACCTAGGGGTGCCCCCTCGGTTGCTTGCTCCTCAAAAGCGACAAATCCTTGCAACAGCTCAATGCTGAATCCCTCTGCACCTGGTGAACAGCTGCCTCCTCCAACGCCCATCGATCGGTTGCGGTATGTAGGCCACGGCTCTCGTGGAATTCCCGATGATCTCAGCACTAACAAGCTCTGGAGGCGAAGAAGGGATGAACCAAATCAGCACTAGGTGTGATGTCAGCGAATAAGCAGTGGAACATCCTCTGCTGGAACGTGCGTGGAATCAATTCAGAGAAGAAACACCTTGCGATCCGCAATGCAATTGATATTAGTGGGTGTTCCGTCATTTGTTTTCAGGAAACTAAACGTACCTCTTTTGATGCGTCTTATATTAAACTTTTCTGTCCGAAAAAATTTGATATGTTTGAATTTATACCTTCCGTGGGTAGCTCTGGAGGAATCTTAACTGCGTGGATGAGCTCGGTTTTAACTGGCGTGACTGTCTTCTCTGAAAGTTTCGCGTTAGGCGTCAGACTTACCTCAACGCAGTCTGGCGATTCTTGGACGCTCGTTAATATTTATGGCCCATGTAACGATCCGAATAGAGTGCTTTTCACCGTGGTTCTTTGATCGGATATCCTGCGGTGAAGATTGGCTTCTCTAAGCGATTTCAATTTTATCCGCGCACGGATACCCATAATAGAGATGGAGGAGATGCTAACGACATGCTACTCTTTAGCGAACTCATCGTAGGCAATCCTTATCGAACTCCGATCAAAGGCGTAGCGTTTACTTGGAGCAATATGCAATCTGATCCCCTCCTTGAACAGCTTGGTGGCACTTCACCTCCGTCAGTGGGCAGCCAAATATCGAACACAATGGTTATGCCTCTTGGTAAACCCACATCCGACCATGTCCGTGCTATGTTAGCATTCAATCCGGGATACCAAAGTCCAAAATTTTTAAGCCGAGGACTATTGGATCAAGCAGCCGGTTTTTGAAGCGGTTCAGCGATCGTGGTCTAAACAACTGCTATCTTTGCAAATGCTGCCACTATCTGTGCAAGAAACTTAAAAACCTGCGGTATGATCTGAAGCGATGGGCGGAAAATATCTAAACTATCCTTGTTTATTGAGAGCGCAATAAAACCCTTCTAGAGATAGATGGGTTGGAAGAAAGAAGGAGGCTGACCTTACGAAGCTAACGGAAGAATTACGAAACACCACCTCCTTCACTCTTTGGAATGTAAAAAGGATTATTGGAGGAAACGTTGCACTGTTAGGCAATTCAAGTTTGGTGACGGCAACACCAAATTCTCCCATAGGATGGCTACGGAATGGTACCGTAGAAACAGCATTGCCACGCTGAGACTGCCTGATGATACAATCATCCATGACCATCACAGGTAAGAAGCGGTTCTTTTTAGGGCCTTTAAAGACAGGTTGGGCTGCTCTAGCAAACCAACATGAAATTCGATCTGAGGCGCATCATAAAAAGGTTGATGGACTCCAGCATTTGTCGGCCCTTTCACTGCAAGGAGATTAATCAAGTGGTCAAGGAGTTGCCGTTTGATCGTGCCCGGGCGGATAAGCCGATGGTAGCTTCATCAAAAGCGTCTTTGGCATATTATCAAAAAGACTTTTACCGGCTTTGTTTTGATTTTCATGCGAGTAATCTTGACCTTGAAAGTCTGAATACTGGGTACATCACCCTCATCCCCAAAACCCAGTCCCCTGAAACCGCCAATGATTATCGCCCAATAACCCTCTGAGCTGCTGCTGGCTGCTGATGAAGCTCCCATAAGCGCCTCTGAAAGTGATACTTAAGATCATACCACGAAACGGTATGGTTTTTGCGGCGATCAATCCAGGATTGCGTGGCGTGTGCTTTCAAATTCATTCACCAATGCCAAGCGTCGGGACGTGCGATCGCTATTCTGAAATTGGACTTTGCCAAGGCTTTCGACACGATCGAACATGCCCCGATGATGGAGATCATGAAATGTATGGGCTTTGACGACAAGTGGCTTGGGTGGATGAACAACCTGTTCTAGTATGGCAAATCCTCGGTCCTCCTCAATGGGTCCCCGGGAAAAACCTTCTTCTGTTTACGTGGAGTGCGCCAAGGCGACCCACTGTCCCCGCTCATTTTTGTGCTTGCGGTCGATCTCTTGCAAATCGCCATTGCGATGCATCTGAGCGGTGCCTGCGGCTCGATCGATTCGGATGGCGACTATCTGTCATTCAATACGCCGATGACACTATACTAGTGATGCCCGCGGATCAGTCTCAGGCGGAAACCATTAAGATCATCCTTCAAGACTACACGGCGTCGGTGGGGCTGCGCATAAATTTTCAGAAATCCACCCGACCCATAGTGACTGATCTAATGCCGCTGGTGGCTTTAGTGCAACGCAAGCTTTCCACGGCGGCTACTCTCCTCGATCTTGGCTCAAAGCTTACGTTGGTCAATTCAGTGATCACGTCCCTCGCGATCTATGCCATGTGTTCCATCAAATTGCCACCAAAGATTCTTGAACACCTTGATAAACTCAGGCGGTATTGCCTGTGGGTAAAGACCTCGGAGGATGGCGTGAAAGCAGTCTCCTTGGGAGCTTGGGATTTGATCTGTCGTCCCAAGAACAAAGGTGGCCTCAGCATCATTGATCTGAAACTTCAGAACCAAGGCCTGCTCCTCAAACAACTTCACAAGTTCTATAATCGCATGGACCTGCCGTGGGTGAAATTGGTTTGGACTGCCTACTACAATGGCCTGGTCCCGCATGTGTCTGATCCGTGTGGATCCTTTTGGTGGCGCGACATCATCCACCTTGCGCCGGTCTACAGGGGGGACACGACTGTCCAAGTTGGGGATGGAAGCACAACCCTGTTCTGGAAAGACGTGTGGCATAGGGATGTATTGGCTGATACCCACCCCCGGCTGTTTTCTTATCACGAAGAATGAAGATGTGTGGGTGCGAGAATCTTCTAACAGCTTCCGCGCTTGGCGAACTTCCATCTGCCGCTCTCGGTGCAGGCAAGAGGTGAGCTTGATGATCTCCAAAACAGCGTGGCCATGCTCGAGCTGACTGAAACAAATGACTCCTGGAGATGCATATGGGGATAGGAAAACTTTGATTCTGCCAAATTTTACCTTCATTGCTTTCGGGAGGAGGTAGCTGACAAGGCCTTTGAGTGGATCTGGAAGACCAAATGCACTAACAAGTGGAGGGTTGTCTCTTGGTTGTTGCTAGCAGACAGACTCAACATGAGGGGCCTGCTCAAGAGAAAAAATATGAAGCTCAGGGACAATAACTATGCTTGCCTGCTGTGTAGCAACCCCAGGAGGCGGTTGAGCATCTCTTCTTTCCTGCGAGTTTAGTAAATCGTCTTTGGGCAAAGCTAGGGATCTCGTGGCCCGTGGTTGAAACAGGTTACAAGCCTGTTGCCTTGCAACGTCTGATGCAGGGCCTATGTTCATGGATGTTTTCATTGTAGCAGCACTGGAGTATCTGGAAAGAACGCAACAACAAACACTTTAGGGGGTGCATACGATGGAAGGGTGGCGGTAGAGATTCCATAATGATTTTGACATGATGAGACACAGAGTCAAAGAGGCCCTGGTGCCATTTATTTAGCAGCTGGTTGCTTCCACTTGATTGCTTCTTCAACTTTGAGATTGCACTAGATGGTTTTCCTCCTGCCTATCACTTTGTATTCCTGCTGTACTCTTGTTGTACAGACCCTCTCTTATCCTCCTCGGTAGATGTAGACTTTCACATGTAACTCTGTTTTATGAGGTTTTAATATAAAGTCAGTGGGGGGGTGCCCTCACTGTCATGAGTTCCTCAAAAAAAACTCTTGGTTCAAAAGCTAAATCTCGCCACGCAATGTCCTCCATGGTTATATGGGCCACCTCAATATACGCCATTGAAAGTGCTAGTATTCGACTAGAGGGGGGTGAATAGGCGATTTTTATGAAAGTCTTCAAAACATGGATGTTTCAAAGACAAATGATAGAAATGAACCTATTGATATGCAGTGGAAGGTAGACTACACTAGACAAGCCATAGTCAAGTAAGCAATGAAGTGAAAGCACGAAGACTATAAGCAGCTAGGTAGAATGGATCAGGATGGAAAATAGTATGAAGCCAAACAGACAACAGTCTTCACTCAGTGAAGTCAAATAGATAAGGCAAGTAGGCAAAGACTTCACGAAGACAAACTGTAAGTAAGGCAAGAGAGGTAGGATAGAACCAGTTACTCGGAGAGGACAAGGGATTTGTTCGACCAGTTCCAGTTGTTGTGACAACTGTATGTCTGGTTAGGGAGGCTGAGATTTAATTCAGAAGAACGCGTCTTCACCTTATTCCCCTTGAGCTAAGAACACTTAGTCCTCGCCCAATCACTCTGGTAAGTCTTCAAGGGAGACTTCCAAACCTTCGCAGACTTCATTCACCGGCAATGCACAATGACTTTTGGATGCTCAGAACACGACGTCTAACCGGCTGGAGGATTCATAGTCCTCAAGTGTAATAAGTCTTCAGATCAAGCGGACAGAAAGACTTCAGTGATGCCTAACACTCTTTGGCTCTGGGTGTTTTGGGCTTTGTCCTCGCAAGGATTCTCTCTCAAAGGGTTCGGAGGTGGGTTGCTCTCAAACGACAAAAGCCGTGCACTAACTCTGAGCAGCCCCAATTTATGGTGTAGGGGGTGGGCTATTTATAGCTAGAAGGCAACCCGACCTGATTTGTCCAAAATGACCCTGGTTCACTAAGGAATTGACACGTGTCCAACGGTCAGATTTCGAACACACGTGGCAGCTTGACTTGGGCTACAAGTAAAGCTGACTCATCCAGCTCTGGATAAGATTTGCTCTCATTGTCTTCGTTCGAAGACATAGGATTTGGTTGAGCATCACATCAGTCACTCTGACTTTGTTCACTTGGACCCCAGTTAATAGTGCGGTGGTTCCTATGACTCAACAAAGAAGAAAAGGAAACTACGAAACAACTATGTATTCGCACTCCATAGTCTTCATGCGATGTCTTCTCCTGTCATAGTCTTCAATGTGAATGTCTTCACAGACCACCATTGTCTTCAATGTCTTTACACATTTTTAGGGGTCATCTCTGGTAGGTAAACCGAATCAATATGGGACTACTACCTGTATTATCCTGCAATTCTCACAAACACATTAGTCCCTCAACCAAGTTTGTTGTCAATACTCCAAAACCAACTAGGGGTGGCACTAGATGCACTTACAATCTCCCCCTTTTTGGTGATTGATGAAAAACTGGTTGAAGTTTTCAACGGGGATAAAAGTATGTGAAAGTTTAGTGTTGTGAGTATTGTCTTCATACATAAGACGAGGCTCCCCCTGAAGATGTGCATATAAATGATTTGCGTTTGAATGCAAACGCACATGGCAGGTTTTGCTTTGTGGAGGCCATCATCAAAGTGTGAAGACAATGCATTATGCATATAAGAAGTAATGAAGATAATGATATGCATAATGACAAATGGACGTTTGCAGAATGACTTCATGCGGGATTTATCATCGCATTACAGAATAGCAGATAAAGTAGCAGACGACCATCAAGTTTAAGTGTTACAACTTAGAGAACCAAATGTATCAAAATTGAGAGTTGTAAGACTTGGCAAAAGTAATGCAACCACCCATAGAACCGGCTTGAAGACTATCAACTCATATGCTTCTTCCCTTTTGTCGATAACCAAAAGGTTTGAAGACACGAGCATCTATTCATTCCCGGAAGGGCGAAATTCGACGTTGGAGTTTGGTGGTGCGAGAGGGGCTGGCGCGATGTCGTCGCCTTGAAGTGGTTGTTGGTGATGTAGCATCATCTTCATCATCGATGACTCTGGCATTGACAGTTGCTACTGATGAGGAGTACTCAGAGTCTTTGAGTGAAGGAGTCTGACGCAAGACAGCGTTCCTGGGAGGAGTGGAATCAAGTTTGAATCTCTCTGTGAAGCCATGTTGTTGAAGATCATCTTCAGAACTGAGCAGTGTCAGACTCTTCCACGACCGCCGATAGGTTTCATGAGTGACAAATGCATTCTTGGTGGCTAGATTGCGAATGCGATTAACATCCATCAAGAGACTACGCATCGGCCTTGACTAGTAATGATGCTTAATGTGTTTCTGATGCAAGGCCACGAGAAGCTCTCGGTCATTGAGCACGAGATCTCTTCGAGGCCTTTGAGCAATAGTGCTTTCGGTGGATTCGAGTATGGGCACGATGAGGTGCGTGTATTACCGACCGGAGGATAAACATGAGTGGCGGCATGAACTCCTTCAACATGTTGAGAGAAGCTTTGACGATCGACATTGTGAAGATAAATTGGCTCCTTGGTAGGCTCTTGGGTATATGGCCCGGCGGACATATCAACCTATGGCAGGAATATGAGATGGTTCTTGCGAGAGGGCTGATAGTTGACAGCGAGTGAAGCTTGATAAAGGCGCATTACCCATGGAGCATAGAATTTCAGACCAAATATATATGAGCCAAACGCAACAAGTTGTCAAATGAAGAAATCCTGAGCATTGAAGCTGATGCCATTGAGAATATAGAAGAGCAATGTCTTCATCGAGCCTTCAAGCTTTGCTGCAGAAGAATGTCCTTTGATGGGCCATAGAGTTTGCCTGATAATGTGATAGATGGTGTGGGGCAGATACTCTAGGTCTTCAACAAAGAATTCCTTAGGATATTCAGCATCTTGTGGCAGAGGTTTCATCATACTTAGCATTTGGCTCATGTTGGGCTCTGGCTTCTAGAATATGCTTTCTAAGGCATTGCGGTGAAGCTGACAACCAGGTTCATAAAGTTCACCTGGAGTGGGCAGGCCAGCAAGCTCAATGATATCAAGAGCTTTGGCTTCATGATGGACATTACTGTCATCCCTCAAGGATCAAGTTTTGATATCCTGTTGTAGCCTTGAATGTGTAGTGTAGCATAGAATTGTGCGAGCTCTTCATTCCAATTTTCCTTGTCGGTCTAAAGCTGCGGAAGGCGGCATCTCTGAAGTAGTCTAGGGCTTCTTCCAAGTAGGGCGATCCAGCAATAGCCCATGATCTAGGCATATGAGGAAAAATGCGCCCTTGATTGTATAAGACACAAGAATAATAATTGCGCTGCTGATAGCTCCAGAACCGATCAGATGAAATTCTTAGCCTTGAATATGGGTTCTTGGCACTATCAAAGAAGGTGTTGTGTTCAATGAAGCCATTTGCATTGAACGATCCTGGCGCAGATGCAGTGCCTTGAAACCTTGGAGCCGTGGTTTTGGCTTCTGAACCTGCGGCCTGTGCTCCACATGATAATCAAACTGAGGTCCGGGAGCAGGCGGAGGAACCAAAATAGGCCATCTAACAGTGACAAGCTCGCCTTGATAAAATGCTTGCCCAATGGTGTGAGGCCTTGGAGGCGGTATAGGAGCAGTGGCATTGACAAGGGCTTCAGACTGCACATTGGTTGCAGGTGCATCATTGGCTTCAGACATCGTGTTCA
This sequence comes from Aegilops speltoides, assembly GCA_021437245.1. NCBI lineage: Eukaryota > Viridiplantae > Streptophyta > Magnoliopsida > Poales > Poaceae > Aegilops > Aegilops speltoides. Next base: position 52,579 of record JAHHZJ010001320.1, read on the forward strand.
TTGTAGGCGCCACATTAGCTTCAGCCATGACAATGTCATTGGCTTCAGTAGTGTTGTTGGTGGTTGCCTCAGTATTTTCAACCTCCACTTGAGTAGCTGGAGGGTCGGGCACAGACACGTTCTCCTCGAGAACATTTTCTTGATTGGTGGGGGTGTGACAACACACTCTTCTTCTTCACAGGGTTCTTGATTTTCATCGGCTCATGCGGCCGGTATGTCTTCAGCAGCCTTGGCCGGACTCGAGAGACATTCCGCGGTAAGAGTGGCTTCTCTGTTTGGGGCCTCGACATAGCAACTTGTGGCCTTGGTCGCTGCGAAGCCCTCTGAGAATCTGCGTCGCTCTTGGAGTGGGAGTTGGATGGACCACATAGTCGTCATCATTATCAAGCACTGGAGTGGTGACTTGAGGTGGGGGAGTACTTGGTGAACTTTGACTTGGAGTTGCTGGTTGGGGACGATGCATCCTGAGCAATTGGCGTCAGGGGACGACCAATGCCGATGATTTTGCTGTTCATGAGAACAGGCGATGATACCTTTTGGTGCTCAATCTGAGGAAGAACTACATCATCTTCTACATTGTCTTGGGGACCAATGTCTTGAGCTCTTGGTGGGGTCGACAGCGGAACTTCTTGATTTCGAGGAGCCTCTGTGAAAGCGGGCTCGTGAACAACTAGTGGCAGCTCTTGGTGGGGGCTGCGGGGCGAGCAAGCGAGAGGGCTCGACAAGAAGGGAGCTCTGAAGGAGCAGCCCGATTCTTCTTTGAAGAATTTTCTTCCGCTTCTTAGTCGGTGGAGCATCATCAGAGACATTCTTGTTCTTGCGTTTTCTGGCTTCGGCCTCGGCTGCCCTTGTCTTCTTGATTCTGAAACCCTTTGTAGGAACCTTGGAAGCCGTGCATGTCATCTTTGGCGGGGAAGACAATGCGAGGTGCTTCCTGTCTTCACGCCTCTGCTTGGGCCACAGTTGGCTTCTTCCTTTTGGCAGCCATCTTGGGGTCGATGCCTGGACGCCCAAGAGCCTTGCGCTTTTCAGCTTCATTGTGAGCCTGAACACATTTGGCAGCAAGGTGTTTCATTCGCTCTCTTGAACCTTTTGCCTCTTCCGTTTCTTGTGAAAGCGCTTCCTTGAATCATCAGGCGGTTGCTTGAAGTTCTGAACATCAGTGACATTGAGCTTGGCCATGTGCTTCTTGAATTGAGCCTTTTCATAGTCAACCTTGTTCTTGAGCTCAACTATCTTCTGAGCCAGAGATAGCTCATTTGCAATGGCACTGTGGAATGCGACACTGATGCCAATGGGAAGTTGAAGATCATCAATCTGAGATCCGGATTGGCAAAGCTCTCATCAATGGCGTTGTTGAGGATGTCCACATCAAAGAGGGCAAATCGTCGAAGATTTACGCCTCTTGTTTGCTCTTTATCGGCAGCTCAAGAGCATCTTCACCAAGATCATCGTCACTTGACGGATCAATGGCTTCATTCTTGTTCCTCGAGCGGCGGTGGGGTCAATGCTTGACCAAAACTTCGGGATGGACTTCTTACGAATAGACTTCTCGGTCTTCTTGGAGATCACGAGAGATCTTGATTGCATCTTGGATGCGGGAGAGGCGATTGCCAATGGCTTCTGCGTGAAGCTTTTGGTGCAGCGAGTGTTTTGAAGCCTTAGTTTTCTTACATACGTGGCTTAGGAGGAGCTGCTGCTTCATCGAATCGGCGTCATCAACTAAGTGATCACATTGGCCCCTTGAGCGCAATGTGAGTGATGAGGCCTTGAGGTTTTAGAAGGGGCGATTTTGTTTTCATTGGCTTCACGGGTGCCATCATCCGAGGAGCAGATGGACCGGGGTTGAAGTTGAGTCCAAATGCCTTCTTGTTCTTCATAGCAGAATCCTTGGCAAACTTGAAGTTGCGCTTGAACAGATCATCTTCACGACACCATAGTAGAGAAGATGGGTCAGCATTCTCTGGCTGTGGTCCGTGAACCATGCGGGTAGAAGCCTTGATCAATAACCCAGGGCGAGGGGTGGGGTTGAAGATTTTTGTACAATATATCTCCCAGGGTTGCTTGATGGCATTCTTCTTATCATACTCAGCAGTGACAAATCTGTACATAAACCATTCCTCGGCCCAATATCTTCGAATCCATTGGATTCGAGTTATGCATTCACCATAGGTTTCTTCAGGGTCTATCTTGTACATTTCATGCAGATCTGGAGGCAAATTTTGGATGTATTCCCAGTTGTTGTCTGCGCCCTTTCTAGCTGATTTTACATTGCCATGAAGCTTAAGCTGTATGGCAGAACTTAAAAGGCTTCTCTGACTGGTCGGACATGAGGCGGCCGGGAGAATTGATGTGACTCTATAAAATTACGCAAATGAATGCAGACTATGAGAACCAAGGATTCTCCACACATGTACTGTGTGACATTAGAGTGCGAGGAAGGGAAGAGGTCATATGCATTCTTAGAAGATTTTGAAGATAAATCGGTTTGAAGACATTGACCTCATAGCGAAGACATTCACTTATTTGTTGTGAGTTGGTTCGATTTATGCGAATCAAGGATAGGTACAAGTGAGGAATCTAACTTGTAGTGAAGCATAAGTGAATATACTAGGCATAATATGAGATCGAGAACAAGATAGATTCAACTTTGTAGCGGAGAAACCACTTTTGGTAGAGAAGGATGAATCTATCGGATCAAAAAGCGATAAAAAGTGAGTTTTAATTACACGAAGCGCTAAGCGAGCGGAGTTGGAGGCGGCAGTTCAATCTTTAGTGCCTAACTTGGCGACGGAAGACACCTATGGCAGCGGTGGAGAAGGCGAGGTCCTTGGCCGGCGTGAGAAACAGCGTCGGTGAGTCGCGGCAACTAGGCGCGTCGTCGCCGGTGTAAATCCTGAGCTAGTTGTGGTGCTAGGGTTTTGGCGAGGTGCAAGGTGGAAGAAGGATTTTGACGCGATGTGATGTGTATTTATAAGGAAAGGGACAGCACAACACAATTACTCGAGTGCCTGGAGGTTCACATCGAGAGACGCGTGGCAAACCCATAACACATTGGAAGTTGTTCCATGTTCCCACGCATGCCTGGATTGTCGAGTGGTCGTTCCGGCTTCTCCAGTTTTCAGGCAATAAGGATGCATCATTAAAAACAAATTAAATGTTTGTCAGATTGACATCGGCTTACAAGGACTCAGTGAAGACAATCAACAGGTTTCAATAGAATGCATATGATTTGGATAGATAGAGTTGAGGTAGAAGCATAGAACAGGTTAGGGTCCGATCACATTCACTTAGGTCAAAAGATTCAAGAGTGAAGACATAGCTATAAGTGAATGCTGTAGAGGACAGAACACAAATATATATATATATATGTATGTATGTATGTATGTATGTATGTATATTAACCAAATCAACATTGTGAAGATAAATCATGAAGATAAATTAATGTTGAAGACAATCCAAATGCGAAGACTTTGCAATTGTAATGCCAAGAGAAACACTTCAATAAGAATTTGGTGGTGGCGTTACCCACCGTATAGGAAGTATTAGACCCAGACATGGCGCACAATTATCGTGGCGCTCCGGAGTCAAATGCACATTAATGTATTCACACTCAGAAGGTAAGTCTTCATTAGTTGAAGATATACGTTACTTCGTGTGTTGCACATCTAAGTCGTCAACATGCATAAGCGTTAGGATGTGTGTCCATTCACAGGACATTCGAGGATTCTAAGATATTTAGCTCACACCGCAACTTGCAAAACCTTTTCTCATCCAAGGGCTTAGTGAAGATATCAGCCAATTGCTCTTGGTGTTGACATGAATGATATCAATGTCTTCTTTGTTGACATGATCTACGAGAAAGTGATGCAGATCTGAATGTGCTTTGTCTTGAGTCTTGAACTAGATTCTTGGAAATCTTGATGGCGCTTTCATTGTCACGGAAGAGTGGCACATTCTTGATGTTGATGCCATAGTCCTTAAGAGTTTGCTTCATCCATAGAAGCTGAGCACAACATGATCCAGCAACAATGTATTGATTCAGCGGTGGAAGTGACACAGTTACGCTAGCCGAAGACCAACAGACAAGTGATCGAGCGAGAAAGTGACATGTTCCTGAGGTGGACTTGCGATCAACCTTGTCACCAACATAATGAAGCAGCGCAAAGGTTGTGGAGGAGCAACTCCACCTTGCTGCTACAATGTGTACATCACAAATGTTGAAGGAACGACTTCAATGTCTTTGCGCTAGATATAAGCTCTGAATGCGAATGTAGGTGATAGGGCGACAGAGTTCAATCCAGAACTCCTAGGGCACAAGATCTACTCCAAGATCTTAGATAAGAACAACAAGTTCTATTATAGGTAGGGGTACATAGTCTGCGTCTAAAGTAGAGGTGAGGACCTCTATTTATAGGACTTTGGGAAGCCTTCACATACTTCTACTTATAGCTGGAATACTCTAGAAAACATTATGTAAGTTTCACCATTCTACTCATAGCTACTCACAACTAGAAGACTCTAGAAAACAGTAGGTAGGATAGAAAAGAAACGGAAAGAAATACTACACTAGAGTGGAAGCATCTAGAAGTAGCCAAACAGATCTGGCTTGTGTTTTCTTTCTTCTCATCTAGTGTTCCTCATCATTCTCCCCTGGTTGTTTGGAACTCGCCCTCGAGTTATCTTCATAGAGCAATTCTTTTGGATGGTAGAGAGTCAAGTCCGCAACATTGAAAGTGTTGGAGATACCCATGTCACTTGGAAGATCTATCACATAAGCATTATCATTTATCTTCCTCACGATAGAGAAGGGCCCATACCTTCGCTGCCTAAGTTTCCCTTTAACACCTAAAGGTAGCCTCTCTTTTTGGAGGTAGACCATCACCTTATCACCGACTTGCAATGATTTTGGCCTCTTTTGCAATCAGCAAGTTGTTTATATTTCTAATTTTGTGCTTCCAAAGCACCGCGAATCTCTTCAAATAACTCGGTGTAATTATCAGCAAAGGACAATGCTGATTTTGAGTTTCCCCTTGATGGCAGCTTCACCAGGTCCACCACATGTGTTGCAACTTTAGTGTAGACAATGGAAAAAGGGCTCCTTCCTATGGATCTATGCTTGGAGTTATTATAGGAGAACTCTGCAAGAGATAAAGCCAAATACCATTGCCCCTTTATTTCTCCACAAATGCAAGGGATCAGATTACCCAAAAACTTGTTCACCACTTCCGTTTGTCCATCTGTTTGTGGATGAGCAATTTCAATTCAGTGTTGAATTGCTTCCACAAAGTGAGCCAAAATGTAGCAAGAAACTTACTATCATGGTCTGAGACAATGGACCTTGGAACTCCATGAAGTCTGACCACTTCTCAAAAGAATAGGTTTACCACATGATGAGCATCTGTTGTCTTGCGGCATGGGATGAAATGAGCCATCTTAGAGAATCTATCCACGACCACAAATACAACATCACTTCCTCGTCTTGTTCTTGGCAAGCCCAAGACGAAGTCCATAGAAATGTCCTCCCATGGAGCAACAGGAACAGGCAAAGGCATGTATAACCTTGTGTTTTGGACTTGGCCTTTGCAGTTCTGACATACGGGGCACTGTTGAATGAACTTTCCAGCATCTCTCTTTAGTTGTGGCCAAAAGTAGCGAGCTTCCAGGTTGGCGATAGTCTTGTCCCGTCCAACATGGCCACTAAGATCTTGAATGGAGCTCTCTAACCAGCTTGTCACGTAGAGAACTTCTTGGAATGCACAAACAATCATTTTTGAAGAGATATCCATCTTGCATCAAATAGTCATCACCTAATGGTTGGCCCCTTGCATGCTTTACCCAAACATGGCCAAAGTCTTTGTCACCCTCATACAACTCCTTTATTTGATCCATGCCCGAAAGTTTAGCTTAAAAATAAGTCAAGAGGCATGCGGCGACTCAAAGCATCGGCCACTCATTAGTTATTCGGTTTATGCACGATGAGATAGTTAAACCTCTCGGATATCTGCCCATCTTGCTAGCATCACGGTCGACATGCTTTTGATTTCTAAAATGCTTCAAGGATTGATGGTGCGCTATAAACAATGAACTCTTTAGGCAACAAATAGACTTCCCAAGTTTTCAATGCTCTGAAAGCAGTATAATTCTTCTGATAGGTACTCCATTTCTGTCTAGCTTCCTTAACTTCTCACTAAAAAAGCAATGGGCTTCCTTTCTTGAGATAGGACAACTCAATGCCTACTCCACTTGCATCACCTCCAACTCAAAAGTCTTGTTGAAATCAGGTAGTACCAAGGCGAGGAGCTTGTGATAGCTTTTGTTTAATCTCATTGAAGCTAGCTTCAGCTGCTTCTGCCCATTGGAACTTTCCTTTCTTCAAACACTCGGTAATTGGTGCCATGATAGTGCTGAATTTCTTAACAAATCGCCTATAGAAAGTTGCAAGGCCATGAAAGCTTCTTACCTCAGAAATGGTCTTAGGAGTTGGCCATTCTCGGATTGCTTCAACATTAGAATCATCAACACGAATGCCGTCACATGTTATGACGAATCCTAGGAAAAGAAGTTGTGTTTGCAGGAAAACACATTTCTTCAAGTTGACGTGAAAGGATCGATATGGTTGACTAGAGGGGGGGGGGTGAATAGGCAACTAACAATTTTTAACCTTTTCTTTACCAATTTAAACTTTGCAACAAAATAGGTTGTCTAGATGTGCAACTAAGTGAGCAACCTATATGATGCAATAACAACTAGCACAAATGCAAGCAATGGAAGTAACACAAAAAGGCTTGCAAAAGTAAAACGCGAAATAACCAAAAGTGGAGCGGTGGAGCGAGGATGTGTTACGGAGTTCCTTCCTTTTAAGGAAAATGCGTCTCCGTTAGGCGGTGTGGAGGCACAATGCTCCCCAAGAAGCCACTAGGGCCACCGTATTCTCCTCACGCCCTCACACAATGCGAGATGTCGTGATTCCACTATTGGTGCCCTTGAAGGCGGCGACAGAACCTTAACAAACAAGATTGGGGCTATCTCCACAACACTTGGAGGCTCCCAACAACACCATGAGCTTCACCACAATGGAGTATGGCCGAGGTGACCTCAACAATCTAGGGTGCTCAATACCCAAGAGTAACAAGATCTGCTAGGGATAAGTGGGAAATCAAATTTCTCTTGGTGGATGTGTAGATCTGGACCTTCTCAACCAATCGAGCAAATCAACAAGTTTGATTGGCTAGGGGGAGAAGATCGAGCGAAAATGGAGCTTGGAGCAACAATGGAGCTTTTGGGGAAAGAGGTAGGTCAACTTGAAGGAAGAAGACACCTTTATATAGTGGGGAACAATTCCAACCGTTACCCAGAGCAGCCCCGCCTGGCGGTACTACCGCTAGGGCAGGTGGTAGTACCTGAGGCGGTACTACCGCTCCTACCAGCAGTACTACATTTGGCGAAAGACAGGGCCCTGGCCGGGCAGTACTACAGCGGGAGGAGGCGGTACTACCGCTTGGGCGGTACTACCGCTTCTACTACCGCTTCTAGTACCGCAAAACCCGACCACGAAAACACGGTCTCGAATCGAGGCGGTAGTGTAGTGAACAACTAGCGGTACTCTGGCGAAGCCATAGCGGTACTACCGCCCTGCGGGCAGTACTACTGCTGAGGCGGTACTACCGCTTCATGGGCGGTACTACATTTGGAAACTTCGGCGGTACTACGGCTGTAGACATGGTACTACGGCCAGCACGAAACGCAGGCGGTGCGGAAGAAGAAGGGCAGCTCAAAGATCACGAAAGGAAGGCAGCCAGGTGTGATAGGGATGTGTGCGTGTTGATTCCACCTAGTCTTACCATGGATCCCTCTTGATAGTCGGTGACTCTGCGAAACTAGTCCACCAACAACGAAGCGAAGGAGCTACACCGTCTTGAATAAAACACCGAGGGAAATCGTCCGTGCCAATGGATGAATCTCTAAAAGAAATTCGCAGCACACAATTAGTCCATAAAAGCATTGTCATCAATCACCAAAACCACTTGGGGATAAATATGCCCTTACAATCTCCCCTTTTTGGTGGATTGATGACAATCTGGATTGCACAAGCATGATATAGAGTGGCGTACAAACCCCACCGTCCTAAAATGTAGATGGGCTCCCCTAGATGTGTGCTATCTAGATAAGTGCTTTGGACTGCACGGCACACATACTAGGATCAACGCTCCCCTACATTTTAGAGACCAACAATCTAAGCAAGGTATATGAGGAAGCAACATAGATGATTTAACAAGAAAAGCAAACAACTCATAAGCTGAATCTTGACATAGATAATAGATAATGATATTGGAAAGATAAGGTAGCATATGTCTCACACCATATGACTCGAACTTAGGTCTCACAGACAAACCAACCAAAGCAAATGTGAGGAAAACATGAACACAAGAGACGGAAGACACAAATCGCAAATCCCTAAACTCTCTCCCCCTTTGGCATCAACACACCAAAAGGAGAGGGAGTGATGCTCTGACTCGGGTGAGCAAATGAGGACACACACATCAGAGCACATCGGGATCGCCAGGCGCCACCGTCCTCGGTTGGAAGTGCTCGGCATCGAGAATCGGTCCACAGGCGGTCTGGCTGAATCCCTCCTCCTCCTCGGTAGCTGGTCCTCGGACCCCTTATTAGCTGTAGCACCAAGCGGCGCATGAGCTCCTTGTGGCGACCTCGGGCCTTCTTCTCAGCCACATGAGTCATGTCTTGACCGTGAGACTCCATCAGAACAACTTCTTCATCTTGAGCTTGAGCTTCTTTGCCCAGAGGGCTCTGCCTCGAAGGCATGTAGTCATCATCATCATCATCATCAGCCCAGTCTCCTCCTCGGTCTCCATGGCGAAGCGAGCGAAGAACTCCAGTCCTAGGGGCTGAGTGCGCGATTATCCTTCTTCCTCGGGCAGCTTGACATCGTGAGAGATCAACTCTCCGGTCTCCAGTAACACACGGGATAGACCACGATCGAGCCTTCTCAATAAGCGGCATGATGAGCGGATTGTAAATCGGGCACTGCGCTCGGAGATGGCGGATAGCAGCTCAGACCACATAACATGAGAGATATCCAAGGACTTCGGTGTCTGTCCTTCTCATCTTTGTCGGAAAAGAAGCATGTCCACGAGATAGGAGTGAACCTGGTCCAGATTCGATACAAGGAAAAGAGTCTCTCTGAAGATCACGGTGAAGAATATCGAGATAAGCGGGCAGCTCATAGGTTTCCTTCTTTGTCTCATGGTTGATCTTCAAAGTCGATAAGGCCAAAGAGCTTGCTTGTGAGTGGCATTGGGGCGGCTGTGAGGCGGCTTGACGAAGACTCAAGACCTAGATCTTGCACCCAATCAACTCCATGAGCGCTTTCCACTTGACGAAAGCAGCTTACCATTGGTCATCAGGTCGGTGTCTGTCCTCATCGATCCCAAGGTGAACCGTGGCATAGAATTGGGCCACAATATCGACATCATAGTCCTTGTTGAATTTCATGATCCCAGAATGTTGATTGAGTGCACATCGAAGAGCTTCCCTAAGTATTCAGGATCTTGATCCATATGGTTGGTGTCGATGGAGTGCGTTGACATAGAGGTTCTTCTTGGCTTTGAGAACATCAAAGAAGATGTGGCTGGAACTGTTCGAGCAGACTGATTGACCAAAGTGGGATCTTGAGTACGCCTCATACGAGGTTCTTGTGGCGCCTTGCCCGAAATTCCTTTGGCTGCATTTTTGTACGGTTTTGCACGGCTTTGGCTTGACCCGAGCTTCTTCTTGAGTTGAGGTGGAGGTGGAGCACTAGAAGAACCTCCTTGAGCTCGATGGTCTTGATGGCGCTTGGGCGTGTACGGCCAAGGGTTGATCTGATGATCGATGCTCGGGGACCTCATCTGGAACCACACACAGAACACATAAACAACCCGGAAAAAACGAGCATAAGCCACAAAACACGAGCAAAAGGATCAGAAAGGCAGGAATATGGTGGAAATTGGTAGAGGCGGTAATGCCGTGACCTCCAGAAGCGGTGAATACCGCTCCAAGCGGTAGTACATCACGCCCAATATCGACCCTATCAAAAGGAACTCGGATGTCCCACAAGGATAGACCGCATATTGGGCAGCTTTTGCAAGGTGGATATCATTACATCAACATTACATAATAGATGGGGATACATACAAAAGGCATACAATGCCACACGAATACAACATCATCTTACATAAGAGCACCATCCGACTACGGATGAAACACAACAAAACTCAAGCGACATCCACCACCTAGCCCGGGCTGCCGACACGGAACCTATCCCGATCGAAGAAGAAGTAGAAGAAGAACTCTAAACAAGCAAACATCGCGCTCGCGTCACGATCATCGCATAACCTGTACACTGTATTTGTTGTTGTAGTGTCTGTGAAACCACGAGGACTCAGCAATCCCATTACCATGGGTATCAAGACTAGCAAAGCTTAATGGGTAAGGAATGGATAAGTGGTGAGGTTGCATCAGCGACTAAGCATGATGTGGTGGCTAACATCACATAAATGAGGCGAGAAGAGAAACAAAGGCAGGACGTCGACTAGCAATGATCAAGAAGTGATCACGAACTCCTACTTCGTCAAACATAACCCAAAGGCTGTGTTCACTTCCCGGACTCCACGAGAAGAGACCATCACGGCTACACATGCGGTTGATGCATTTATTTGGATCTGGTGTCAAGTTGGCCGATTGTACTAAAGTAGGGTACCTTAGTACCCGAACTTGTCTGCCAGTGATCATGACGCGCCTGCGGCAAAGGCTTATAGCGCCCATAAGACCCTCCATCATTTCTTATTACTGCCATTCAAGAACAAAGTATCAAGCGAGAAGGCGAAGATCGACAGCGAAGCTTGCCGGAACAAACCCGACAGGAGCTTGCGGGAAGGCCAATAAAGCGCTTCGGAAGACTTGCGCGCCCAGCGTCCGGCAAACCCGGCAACGACGAGAGCTTGCGGTGCAAAGAAGGACATGACAAAGCGCTTGCAGCGCAAGGCCACCCTACACCCAAACTCCAGCGCATCCAGCAGCGTGTCAGCCAGGGCCGTCCCGAGAACGTGCGTGGCGGCTGCGCAATATCGCGGGCGAGGTGTAGCGGGGCGACAAGGAGGCCATCGTGGCAACGGTGGGCGCACCTATGGTCGTTTCTTTGCCTTTGTTAGAGCGACGAGGCGGGCATTAAATGCCCTTGTCCCTGCGTCGAGTTAGGTAGGGACCTTGTTGAACCTTGTTGTACCAACCCGCGTTTTACTCTTTTACCCCTCTTCCCTCTGCTGCCACATGGGTGCCCCTTGAGACTATAAAGGGAGGCCCATGCTTGCGTAGAAGGGGTTGGTCGGTCGACATCAATACCTCCTGCGCTCGTGCTCTCGAGCAGAACAAATCTAAACCTAAAGCGCGATGGGGTATTATCTCTCGGGAGAGCTCAGAAATTTGGGTAAAATCGCCGTCTCCCAGGCCCGACCTCGATCTGCTCTGCGCCGCCTCCGCTCCTTGCCGGACTAGAAGGGCCCCCTGCCCCATAGGTGCTCGTGGCCACAAAAGGCGCCCGACATCTTTGTAGCGCCCGGGTAGAGGCGCGTCGAGTCGTGAGCATCTAATCCGGTCTCGCGTTACATCAACATCTTCATCGACATGCCACCAAGAAGAAGCCTTGGTGGCGCTCGTCTACATCGATTCTACCATCACCGTTGGAGCAAGCGGGCGGTGGAGTGGGCGCCCGGCGGAGGCGGGCGCCCGGCGGTGGGACTCACGTCGTAACGGGTCCAAAAACAAGGCCCATAGCGTCGGCGACCGTGCAGAACACCACACCCTTCCTAGGAGGTGCAAGGTCGACAACGCCCGGTGCTCCCAGCCCTTGTGCTCGCGTTGGAGCAAAGGCCAAGCTGGTGGAGTCGCGGGGCGTTGAGACCAGCATGCACGCCCGGCATCTTTGGCCTTGAGTGGTCTTGATCGCCGGGCCGGTGTTGCTCCTCCCAATCCGGTTGGGAGTCGAGCACATCCGCTCCTCACGCCGCTCGTCGCCACCACCACCAAGGCTGCGAGAGGCGCGGCGGCGAGCCCGGCTTCTAGATTACCCTCGGCGCCACACAAGATTGGGCCGGAGGATGGCGATTCAGCCTCATCGGCCGCCATGCGGCAAGCCCGACAACGGCGCGCCGAAGCCCGACAAAGGCGGCGCAAGCCAGCCTGACAAGACATTGCTGGTGCCACCTCCGTGCACTCCCAGCCCGAAGGCCAAGGTCGCCCGGCTCGTCGGGCTAACAACGCCGACTCCACGGCGTCGTCGGACCCGCGAACCCGCGCGATCAGCGCCATGTTCTCCAAACGGCGACCACGAAAGCCTTCCTTTTCGCATCGGCCGCGAAGAAGAAAGCGGCGTCAATCGACCAGCGGCGCAGGCCCACTATCGATATGCATGCACCGGGGAACGAGGGCAACTTGCCGTCTGCGGCGGGTTGCCTGCGTTCACCGTGAGCTGCGGCAAGTCGATGGTTAAAACCAAGAACTTCAAGCGGGCGTGCGAGAAATGCGATGGCGGGATACATCGTCGGAGTTCCTCAACATCTACACCATCACGGTGCGAGGCTGGCCGGGCGCGAAGAAGATCTCGCCAACTACTTCTGCTGGTGCTCAAGCCCAACGTCGAGATCTTGGCTCATGCACTTGGGGCGGCTCCATCTCTTCATGGGCTGACTGTGTCATCGGTTTGTCGGCGCCTTCACGGCTGACCACAAACCCCATGGCGAAGTGATCTGCATCTGCTCGTCGAGAAGGAGGAGAGCCCTGCGCAAGTACATCTGAAGATTCAGCGGTGCGGACGTAACATCGAGCGTCCACCCGCGCGGTTATCAGTAGCGTTCCACGAAGCGTCGCGTAACGCGGATGAGAGAGAGATGGCGATGTGCAAGATCGAGATGTCGGTGGCTATGCGCTACGGCCGACAAGTGTGCAGGCTGAGGAGGAGAAAATCCCGGAGGCTGCGGAAGCGAAGGATCGGCAGTGAGGATGCCGCCCGCAAGAAAGAAGCCGGGGCGGAACAACGGGAAGAAGAAAGGCTAAGGATGTGCTAGTGTTGAGCATTCCGGCAATGGGCGGCTCAACAAGGCCAAAGCCGATGCCTCCGGCGAGGCTGTGGTAGCCGCCGACAAGCGAGGATAGCTCCGACAAAGCAGTATTACAAGATCCACCGCACCAAGGGCCATGATCTTCAAACCTGCAGAAAGTTGAGCGGATGGTGAACTACAAAGGCTAGTCTGGCGCCCGCGACAAGGAAGAGCCTAGGGAGGTGGCGGAGGATCCGGCAAAGTTTCCGCCGGGGGAGGAATCATGACAAGAGCAGAGCCTCCCGTGGCGCGACAAGACGAAGAAGAAGATGAGGATGATGAGATGGAGGAAAAGCAGGGCCCGATGACCAAGAGTTTGAGAAACAGCGGAGGTGTTGTGCATCGAGCGGTGCCTCTCTGCACCTCGCACCGCCAACTCAAGCGATGGGTGCGAAGTGAGCCTTGTGGAGCCGTCCGTCGAGTCGCGCGAGGCCTCTGAAGTGGTCAGCACGCCCATCGTCTTCGATGTTGAGATCACCTGATTGCATCACTGCGGTGGTGCTTGCCAATGTTGGTCTCACCAACAATCCATAACCTCAAGGTCACGAAGATCTTGGTTGTGGCGGGGCGGCTGAACCTGATTTCCTCGCGGTGCTCAAAGCTCCGGATCTGACGGCAATGACTCGAAAGCTGGTACCTTTCAAGGAATAAACCGGGAGGAGCAAGCCCAGGGAAGATCCCTTTGCTAGTGGCGTTTGGCAGCGAGCTGAATTTTAGGGCGAGAAAGTCACATTCGGCGTCGCCGATTTCCGTTGCCCTACAATGGGATACTCGGCGGCGGCGCTGCCAAGTTCATGGCAGCCTCTCACTCGCCTACAATGTGCTCAAGATGCCTGGTCCGATAAGTGTCATTTCTGTCCAAGGTGACAAGAAGGATGCACTTATCTGCCGATGAGATCTACCGGGAAGCGGCAGCATTGCGAGCACAAACCACTTGCATTTGAAGCTCCCGGGGAAGAAGAATGCCAAGTCCGGCAAGAGCAGCTCTGATGCCCACTCGGCAAGCGCACCTCTCCGGTCTTCTTGCTGCCGTCGAGGCGCTTTCCGCCGAGCTCCACCGGCAAGTGCAAGAAGGCAAAAGGCAGCTTCACGGAGACCAAGAAAGTGGCCGCCAAGGAGGATGGCGGTGGTACCTTCACCATCGATTGCCAGCGCTTGATCCTAAATAGGAAGCGGCTCGTTGCTTTCTGTGGCGAATGTCGATGTGTTTGCATGGCAACCATCGACATCCCGGTGTTCGAAGTGATTGAGCATCACCTTGCCGTGCGCCCTCACCTTGCGGCCCGTCAAGCAAAAGTCGAAAGCAAGCGGTAGAGACAAGAGTTCATTGCGGAGGAGATCAAGAAGTTGGAAGCGGCGGGCACTGGTGCGAGTGCTCCATCCGGCGTGGTTAGCCAATCCGGTGGTCATGCGCGCAGCAAGCGGGAAGTGTAGGCTTTGTATTGACTTCGCGATGTCAATAAAGCTTGTCCCAGGATCCATTTCCCTTGCGGCGCGCCGGCAGTTAGCCGACTCCGCGGCGGGATGCGATCTGCTTTCATTCCTTGATGCGTACTCGGGATATCATCGAGATCTTCATGGCGAAGAAGATGAAGAGAAAACGCGTTCATTACTCCATGCGGCGCATCTTTGCTTCGTCACGGATGCCTTTCGGACTAAAGAATGCTGGTTCAACATTTGCAAGTAGTCAGCCATGCTTTTGAGCCCAGCTTTGCGGGAATGTAGAAGCTTACATGGATGGCGTAGTGGTTAAGACACGGACAAGGAGACTCGATCCAAGATTTGGATGAGACTTTTGCAAATCTCGCCAAGGTCAATCTCAAGTTGAACCCGAGAAGTGTGTGTCGGAGTTCCTTCCGGCAAGCTTCTCGGGTTCTTTAATGTCGAGAGAGAGGTTGAAGCCAATCCCGACAAGATCAAGGCCATTGAGCAAATTGAAGCACCAAAAGCGCGTCAAGGATGTCGCGAAGGCTTGCGGCTGCGTTGATGCTCTTAGTAGATTCATTTCCAGAGTCGCTTCAGCAGCATACCGCCATTTTCAAAATCTTGAAAAAGCGGGTCCCATGAAATGGACTCGAGCGGAGGCTGCGCTGCAGGACTTGAAGAAATATTTGTCCTCCACTCCAACACTTGTCGCACCTAAGCCACAAGAAAAGTTGCTGCTATACCTGGCGGCAACCAATCAAGTGGTTAGTGCTGCGTTAGTGGCAGAAAGGGAGGCAGATGATGAGCCAGCAGCCGCGACAAGCGAACCCAGTGACAAGCAGGGGGCTTCTCCGACAAGCTCTGGCCCGACAAGCCCTGGTCCGACAAGTTCTGACTCCACCAAGGATGGATCGGTGCAGTTGCCGGAAGAAAAACAGAAGAAGAAGGTGCACGTGCCCGGTTTGCCGTCGGCTCCTGTTGCGAGGCTAGATCTAGGTACTCGGGTGTACAGAAGTTGCTTTTCGGCCTACTCATGGCCTCAAGGAAGCTGCGCCATTATTTTCAAGCACATGAGATCACGGTTGTCACTCGCTTTCCATTTGAAGAGATCTTGCGAGAACCGAAGAAGCAGGCGGGATTGTCAGTGGGCCTTTGGAATTATCAAGCTTTGGCCTCAAGTTTGAAAGCACTTCAACTATTGAGCGGGCTTTGGCAGAATTTATAGCGAGAATGGGCCAACACGGACGAAGAATCTCGAGAGAAGAACATCCCGTCGAAGGAGTTAGCAAGAATGGATCATGTACTTGATGGTGCCTTCTCGTTGCAAAAGCGCCCGGTCTTGGCGTGCTACTCGTTGCCCCACGGAGAGCACCTCAAGTCGTGGTTCAAATGCACTTTCCCAAGGAGCAAGCAACAAACAATACCGCGGAGTATGAGGTTTGCTTGGGACTTCGAGGATCATTGCTGAACTTGGGATCAAAAAGCTCATCGTTAGGGGTGACTCACGACTTGTCGTCCGCCAAGTCAACAAAGATTACGAGTCCATTGATGGAAGCATACATTGATGAAGTGAGAAGCTAGAGGAATATTTTGTGGCTGCAAATGGAACATGTTCAAGGGCTCGAACAACATTGCAGATGGCTTTGTCAAAATGTGCGCCTCAAGTTACTGTGGAACCAAGGGATTTTTTGTGCTCAAGTGACTCAGCCATCAAGTCACACCATCAAGCTTGGGCCGAGCAAGAAAAAAATTGCATCTTTGGCGACCACTTCCAGCGAGCTCGAGCCGCCACCAAGAAGGTTCCCATGCTCAACATAGAAAAGGCGAGGCGATGCTCCGACAAGCTAAAGGCTTGCCGTTGAAGCGGATGCTCCCGACAAAGGCTGTGTCCCGACACTCTTGCGGGGAACATCACGCTCGGCAGGATCCCGATCCTTGCCGTCAGGCGGGCGTTCTGCAGCAGCCTTTGCGCCTTTAGTCCTTCTTGTCGAGCCCAGGCTCCGGCCTAAAGCACAGCCAATAGTCCACTTCCTCCAGACGGAGAACTTCCGAGGAACAAGAAGAAGCGGAAAGAGTAGCTCGGCAATCAAGTATGTACCGGTTTGTCGATGACATCTTGTCTGAAGAAGATTCATGGTGAAATTGAAGTGCATTTCGGGAAGATGGACAAGAGCTGTTGGCGGAGATACATGGAGGCATATGTGGTCACCACATTGGCACAAAGCACTGCCGGCAAGGCTTTCAGACAAGGTTTCTTCGGCCAACAGCCCTCCGGATACTGCTGCACAAGTAACCAAGTGTGAAGCGTGTGGTTCCATTCCAAACAGATTCATCGGCCAGCTCAAGCTCTCCAAACAATCCCTTTATCACGGCCATTTTTGAGTGCAGGGGCTCGACATCCTCGACCCCTTTCCCCAAGGCTGTCGGGGCTTTGAGTACTTATGCGTTGCAATCGACAAGTTCACAAAAGTAGCGGAAGTGGAACCCGTGAGGAAGGTAGCACGGTCGGCGGTCAAGTTCTTCAAGTCGATTGTTTGCCATTTGGAATCCCTAACAGGATCATCACCGACAATGGCACACAATTCTGATCACCTTCATCTGTCGTCCAAGATCTTGGCACCAAGATCTGCTTAAATATGTTGCTCACCCGAAAGCAGTCAGCGGAAAAGAAGCGGTATTTGAAGTGCTTTGCAGGAGCTCAAGACGAGAACTTTCGGCAGGCTGCACAAGTCACGGAAAAAAATTGGATCGGCGATTGCGGTGGTTCTTTAGTCGATCGGGCTGGCCTTAAACCGAGCCCATGGCGGACACCTTTTGCTCTTGTCTATGGGCGGCAGTTCTCCCCCGGAACTTCGTATCACGGATCGCCACGAGTGCTACGCTTATGATGAGTTTGAGCAAAACAGCTGCGGCAAGATGGCCTTGCTCCTCGAGGAGATCGTCTTGTTGCTCTTTTGCGAGCTGCTGCTACCGACAAGCTTTGCGCGCTATCATAGCCGCAAAGTTAACGCCCGAAGCTTTGAGGAAAGGCGACCTTGTTCTTCGGTAGCGTTCAATCCGCCAGAATTCAAACAAGTTGATGCGAAATGGGAAGGCCCTTATCGGTGAAGCGAGTCACTAGGCAGTGTCGTCATGCCAGAGACGAAGATGGCATTCGGTGAGCAACTCTGGATCATAGAACATCTTCGCAAGTTTACCCATAAGGTAGCGGTTGCGGACCCGTTCCGGCAACCACCTTTAATACAAGCCTTGCCGATGTCGCATGTAACACTTTGTACAAAGCGGTAGCGGCTCCGTCGCGTAAATAAAGTTTATGTGCCTGCACATCTTGTCAAATCAGTGCATCTTTCTTTTTCTTGCATATCGACACTTTGTGCAGCACTTACCCCGGTAAGCAATAAAGAACAACCAGGGTTCCATATCATTATTTTCTCTTCTTTCTTCTCAAAGAAGGTTCCTCCGCCCACAAGTTCACGGAGGGGAGGAAGATAAAGGTGGGGACAGGCGTCGTCCGAAGGAATCTAGCCTTGCGGAGGCGCGGATGACAAAAGCTAAGTCGCCAAAGTTTGAGCCTAGTCAATTTTAAATCTTTCAATTTATATTCCTTGAGCGTTTGTGCGTGTATGGAAAACCTGTCTGTGGAGGAACCGACTCCGCAGCTAAGTTAGCGCCCTTGCTTTGTTTTGAGCCAGCTCAACAATACAGCGAGCTGCAACTAGCCCGACAAGGTTTCTTGCGGAGGCGCGCACCGCCGGGCTGTTGATGATGTTCGCACTCAGCAAGTGTGTTTGCGCGGCAAGTTCCCTCAAAGCGTGGGGTAAAAGCATACAAGGGATGTGAGTAAAGGAAATAACATAACAAGCGTTACCAGAATAGAGTTATATTACGGGGATGACTTATTGTGGCACCGGTGAATTGTTCTCATAACGAAGCAAACAGCGGCAAGAAAAAGGGAGAAGAAGGTGGCCTAATCCAGCGCGCCGCCATCGACCCTCGACCTCGTTCACCTTGTCCACGATGGAGTGCGACGATGGCCTGAGCTCCTCAAGATCAGCGCCCTCCGGCAGCTTCTTGGTGGCCAGCGGGAGAGGTCGATGCCGGGTTGCGGAAGAGGACCTTCACCAACACCTTCTCCAAGACCCGGCGCAGATCGCGCAGCGACTCGTCGGCCGGCTGCTTCGGGATCCTTTCCGGAGCTGCGGGAAACCGTCACTACATCCTTGAAGAAAGTGTGAGCTTGGCGCTGGGTGCAGAATTCTCCTCGATAGAGTACCGAAGCCCGTCAAGTTCAGCTCCGCCAACTCCTTGTCGATGAGCGCGGCGATGTTGACGAGGCCCTCCGTCCAGAGCTCCACCGTGGTCTTGAAAGTGTTCTGGGCCTCGACGGCCCTCGTCAGTAGCTCCACGTTGCCCTTGAGTTCTTTCCTCAAGTCGTCCTCTCGCTTCTTGGCGGCGTCCAGCGTCTCCGCCAGGTAGCGATTCGACTCGGATCGGCACTTTCGAGTCTTTGGCGGCGTTCAGCTCCTTGGTCTTCTCGGCAAAAGCTGGACTTGCAGCTTCGCCATGGAGCACGCGGCGTCCTTCTCGGCGCTTCGCATTTGGGCCGGCAAGCTCTTCATTCTTCTTCCCCATATCCGCCTCCAGCAGCGCCACCCTCTCCTCTAAATCCTTCTTGGCGGCCTCGGCGGCGCTGCGTCCTTTGCCTCCTTGAGTGTCCATAGCAATTTGCTCCGTGCCTCGAGCTCCTCCTCGTGACTGTCTAGGTAGCTTTCTTACGTGTCGGCTCACCTTCCCGCTGGACATCTCCTCGTGGCGAGCCTCTTTGCTCCTCGGCTTCGGCCTTCTCCGAGATAAATGCCTCCTTTGCCTCGCCGAGGCTGCACCCTCTCCTCTGCAATGGATCGGAGGGCCTCCCTGGTTCTTGATTCGGAGCTCTTGTGCATGTTTTCTATGTCAACTCCGCCTCTGCGACAAGCGCTTCCGGGACTCAAGCTTAAGCTTGCAGGCGTGATAGAGTGACACCTGACTTTGAGCATGTTGCTCCTCCTCGGACTTCTTGCTGCTGCTTGGCTGTCGACCACGCCCGCCAGCCGCGAGGCAAGTACTTCCCGTCAAACTCCTCTCCTTGGCTTGCGCCACAGGGCTCAATGCCCGGGAGCTTGACTCTCTCGCCCTCGCCCGGCTTTCAAGTAGCGCTGGTTGGGGCTCCTCGGAGCCAGTCTTTGCGTCATCGTGAGAGGTCGGCGGTCGGTTGCAGCGCCTCGCGCTCTGCGTCCTCCGGGTCGTCGATGCGATCGCCCGGACCCTCGCCCGGCCCTGCGCCAGCGTGACCTTGGCGGCCTCTTCGCCGGCGGGCTCTCTCGCGCCCGGCCTCTTCCTCATCGTGGCGACATCCCTAGTGTTGCCGCGCCGCCCTCCCTCGCCCGGTGGCCTCGGTTTCCATTGGGTCCCCAAGGGAGGATCTGAAAATAGGAAGAGGAAGGAAAATCAAGCAGAGATATCCAAAGCATGAGAAAAGAAGATCAATGAGAACCCAAGGGAAAGTTTCCGGCGGGAGGGTCACTGTCTTTGAGCTCTGTGGTCATAGGCTCCTGCCCAGGGCTCACAGTTCCGCCCCTTGCCGGAGATCCCCTCCTTGCCGGGGAGTGCTCCCATATCGGGGAATCGGCCCTTGGCGGCGTAGTCGAAGCCGACGACACCTCCGGGTCGGCCTCCGCAGGCACTCTGGTGAGCCTGTTCTGCTCCTATATACAAAAAAGTCGACAACCAAGATGTTAGCGAGAAAAAAAGCACCCATCGCTCCCCACAGCTGAGAGCGAACCAATGCACTTACTGGGGGCTGTCTTTGGGAAGCTGTTGCAAGGGAAGGGACGGGTCCGTCAAAGTGGTCTCGGGGCGTATCTTCTGCCGCCACGGCAGAGATCTTTCTCGATGTTAACCCGCGGGGACCTTGGCCCTCTTCGCCGCCCTCTCCATGAGATAAAGTCCTGAGGCGAGCAGGGGGTTTGGAGAGAAGCGGATTAGGTACAAGGCAAACAACAACAAGGATCAAAGAAAGATGAGTGCAGTAAGGAGAAAGCCTTACTCCTCCTCCTCCTCCTCCTCTTCATCATCGCCAGACTCGGCGGGAGAGTCAAACTCGGTACCCTCTCGGCGCGGCGTGGCGGAGTAGGCTCCCTCGGTGTTGAGGGCCTTGCAGTGTTGGGAGCGTAGTAATTTCAAAATTTTCCTCGCTGCATAAGATCATGGTGATGTATAGCAGCGAGAGGAGAGTGTTGTCTCGTACCCTCGTGACCCGGCGGAAGCGATCTGGCGTAGAGGAAGTAGTCACGTTCTCCTCGCGATCCGACCGATCCGGCGCCGTTACTCCGGCGCCCCGAGTTCTTGACACCGTACAGCTCGATGGCGTCCTCGGGCTCCAATCGATAAAGCTTGGGAGGAGAGAGTTTCGTCGGCCTGACGGCGTGGTGGCGATCTTGATGTTCTACGGCGCGGGGGCCGCCTAAGCTGCGGACGATATGACCGAGGTGGAATATGGTGGAGGGGCACCTGCGGCTAAGGCGATCCGTAGATCAAACTTGTGTGTTCTAGGGTGCCCCCTGCCCGTATATAAAGGAGCAAGGGGGTGCGGCCGGCCTAGAGGAGGCGCGGAGGAGTCCTACTCCCAGGAGTAGGACTCCCCCCCCTAGTTGGAGTAGGATTGGGGGAGGGAAAGAGGGAAGGCGCCGCCCCCTCCTTGTCCTATTCGGACTAGGGGGAGGCGCCTGACCTGGCGGCCCTCCTCTTCTCCCTCATGGCCCACTAAGGCCCATTAACCCCGGGAGGTTCAGTAACC
Organism: Aegilops speltoides; assembly: GCA_021437245.1. Lineage (NCBI taxonomy): Eukaryota > Viridiplantae > Streptophyta > Magnoliopsida > Poales > Poaceae > Aegilops > Aegilops speltoides. The sequence goes on from JAHHZJ010001320.1 coordinate 73,996, forward strand.
CCGGTGTTCGGTAAAAATCGATTTCACGGAACCATTCGAACTCAAATATAGGCTTCAATATATCAATCTTTATGTCTCGACCATTTGAGACTCCTCGTCATGTCGTGATCACATCCGGGACTCCGAACTTCTTGGTACATCAAAATACATAAACTCATAATATAACCGTCGCCGAAACCTTAAGCGTGCGGACCCTACGGTTCGAGAACAATGTAGACATGACCGAGACCGTCTCGGTCAATAACCAATAAGCGGGACCTGGATGCCCATATTGGTTCCTACATATTCTCTGAAGATCTTTATCGGTCGGACCGCATAACAACATCGTTGTTCCCTTTGTCATCGGTATGTTACTTGCGAGATTGATCGTCGGTATCAATACCTAGTTCAATCTCGTTACGGCAAGTCTCTTTACTCGTTCCGTAATACATCATCTCACAGCTAACTCATTAGTTGTAATGCTTGCAAGGCTTGATGATGTGTATTACGAGAGGGCCGAAGATACCTCTCAGAGCAATCGGGTGACAAAACCTAATCTCGAAATCGCCAACCCAACATTGCCTTTGGAGACACTTGTAGTACTCCTTTATAATCACCCGATTCGTTGTGGCGTTTGGTAGCACCAAAGTGTTCCTCCGGTAGCAGGAGTTGCATAATCTCATAGTTATAGGAACATGTATAAGTCATGGATAAGCGGTAGCAACATACTAAGCGATCGTGTGCTAAGCTAATGGAATGGGTCATGTCAATCAGATCATTCTACTAATGATGTGACCTTGTTAATCAAATAACAACTCTTTGTTCATGGTTAGGAAACATAACCATCTTTGATTAACAAGCTAGTCTAATAGAGGCATACTAGTGACATATTGTTTGTCTATGCATTCACACATGTATCATGTTTCCGGTTAATACAATTCTAGCATGAATGATAAACATTTATCATGAAATAAGAAATAAATAATAACTTTATTATTGCCTCTAGGGCATATTTCCTTGATCTCCCACTTGCACTAGAGTCAATAATCTAGATTACATAGTAATGATTCTAACACCCATGGAGTCTTGGTGTTGATCATGTTTTGCTCGTGGAAGAGGCTTAGTCAGCAGGTTGCAACATTGAGATCCGTATGTATCTTGCAAATCTCTATGTCTCCCACGGACTAAATCCGGATGGAATTAGGCGTCTCTTGATGTGCTTGGTCCTCTTGTGAAATCTGGATTCCTTTGCTAAGGCAATTGCTCGATATTGTCACGAAGATTTTCATTGGACCCGATGCACTAGGTATGACACCTAGATGGGATATGAACTCCTTCATCGAGACTCCTTCATTAGCTGCTTCGAAGCTGCTATGTACTCCGCTTCACATGTAGATCCCTTCTGACGCTTTGTTTAGAACTGCACCAAGCTTGGCTCCTCCGTTTAGTGTAAATCGTATCCGGTCTGCGATTTAGAATCGTCCGGATCGGTGTCAAAACTTGCATCAGCGTAACCGTTCACGATGAGCTCTTTGTCACCTCCATATCTGAAACATATCCTTAGTCCTTTTCGGTATTCGGGATGTTCTTGACGCTGTCGATGATCCACTCTGGATTACTTTGGTACCTCCTGCTAAGCTTATAGCAAGGCACACATCGGTGCAGTACACACACATTGCATACATGATAGAGCCTATGGCTGAAGCATAGGAACATCTTTCATTTTCTCTCTATCTTCTGCGGTGGTGGGCATTGAGTCTTACTCAACTTCACACCTTGTAAACAGGCAAGAACCCTTTCTTTGCTTGATCCATTTGAACTTCTTCAAAATTTTGTCAAAGTATGTGCTTTGTGAAAGTCAATTAAGCGTCTTGATCTATCTCTATAGATTTTGATGCCCAATATGTAAGCAACTTCACGAGGTCTTTCATTGAAAAACTCTTATTCAAGTATCCCTTTATGCTATCCGAAATTCTATATCATTTCCGATCGGTAATATGTCATCTACATATAATATCGAAATGCTCTGAGCTCCACTCACTTTCTTGTAAATCTGAGGCTTCTCCAAAAGTGCATATGAACCCAAATACTTTGATCACACTATCAAAGCGTTTATTCAACTCGAGATGCTTGCACAGTCCATAAATGGATCATTGGAGCTTGCACACTTTGTTAGCTCCTTTGGATCGATAAAACCTTACGGTTGCATCATATACAACTCTTCTTCGAAATCCATTCAGGAATGCAGTCTTTACATCCATTTGCCAAATTTCATAATCATAAAATCGGTGATTGCTAACATGATTCGAGACGGACTTAAGCATCGCTTCTGGTGAGAAAGGTCTCATCGTAGTCAATCCCTTGAACTTGTCGAAAACCCTTTGCGACAAGTCGAGCTTTATAAACGATAACATTACCGTCGGCGTCGGTCTTCTTCTTGAAGATCCACTTGTTTTCTATTGCTTGCCTACCCTCGGGCAAGTCAACCAAAATCCATACTTTGTTTTCATACATGGATCCCATCTCAGATTTCATGGCCTCAAGCCATTTTGCGGAATCTGGGCTCACCATCGCTTCTTCATAGTTCGTAGGTTCATCATGATCTAGTAGCATGATTTCCGAACAGGATTACCGTACCACTCAGTGCGGATCTTACTCTGGTTGATCTCGAGGTTACGTAGTAACTTGATCTGAAGTTTCATGATCAACATCATCAACTTCCTCACTACTTGGTGTAGATGTCTCGAGAAACGGTTTCTGCGACAAACTACTTTCAAGTAAGGGAGAAGGTACAATTACCTCATCAAGTTCTACTTTCCTCCCTCACTTCTTTAGAGAAACTCCTTCTCTAGAAAGGATCCATTCTTAACAACAAATGTCTTGCCTTGGATCTGTGATAGAAGGTGTACCCAACTGTCTCCTTTGGGTATCCTATGAAGACACATTTCTCCGATTTGGGTTCGAGCTTATCAGGTTGAAGCTTTTCACATAAGCATCGCATCCCCAAACTTTAAGAAAGCGACAACTTTGGTTTCTTGCTAAACCATAGTTCATAAGGTGTCGTCTCAGCGGTTTTGGCGGTGTTCTATTCGGTGTGAATCGGCCGTCTCTAGAGCATAACCCCAAAGCGATAGCGGTAAATCTGTAAGAGACATCATAGATCGCACCATATCTAGTAAAGTCACGATTCTGACGTTCGGACACACCATTACGTTGTGGTGTTCGGGTGGCGTGAGTTCTTGAAACTATTCGCATTGTTTCAAATGTAGACCAAACTCGTAACTCAAATATTCACCTCCACGATCGGATCGTAGAAACTTAATTTTCTTATTACGATGATTTTCAACTTCACTCTGAAATTCTTTGAACTTTTCAAATGTTTGAGACTTATGTTTCATTAAGTAGATATACCCATATCTGCTTAAATCATCTGTGAAGGTGAGAAAATAACGATATCATACGAGCCTCAACATTCATCGGACCACATACATACATGTATGATTTCCAACAAATCTGTTGCTCTCTCCATAGTCTGGAGAAGCGGGGTTCTAGTCATCTTGCCCATGAGGCACGGTTACATAAGTGCCAAGTGATTCATAATCAAGTGACTCCAAAAGTCCATCGATATGGAGTTTCTTCATCGCTTTACACCGATATGACCTAAGCGGCGGTGCCACAAATAAGTTGCACTATCATTATCAACTCTGCATCTTTTGGTTTCAACATTATGAATATGTGTATCACTACTATCGAGATTCATCAAAAATAGACCACTCTTCAAGGGTGCATGACCATAAAGATATTACTCATATAAATAGAACAACCATTATTCTCTGATTTAAATGAATAACCGTCTCGCATCAAACAAGATCCAGATATAATGTTCATGCTCAGCGCGAGGCACCAAATAACAATTATTTAGGTCTAAAACTAATCCGAAGGTAGATGTAGAGGTAGCGTGCCGACGCGATCACATCGACTTTGGAACCATTTCCCAGCGCATCGTCACCTCGTCCTTTGCGGTGTTAAGCAATCCGTAGTCCTGTTTGAGTTGCAAATATTTAGCAGAACCGGTATCAAATACCAGTGCTCTGCGAGCTCTAGTAAGGTACACATCAATAACATGTATATCACATATACCTTTGTTCACCTTGCCATCCTTCTTATCCGCCAAATACTTGGGGCAGTTCGCTTCGGTGACCAGTTTGCTTGCGGTAGAAGCACTCGATTTCAGGTTTAGGGCCAGACTTGGGTTTCTTCTCTGGCGACAACTTGCTTCTTGTTCTTCTTGAAGTTCCTTCTTCTTCCCTTTGCCTTTCTTCTTGAAACTAGTGGTCTTATTGACCATCAACACTTGATGCTCCTTCTTGATTTCTACCTCCGCAGCCTTTAGCATTGCGAAGAGCTCGGTATAGTCTTTACTAACCCTTGCATATTATAGTTCATCACGAAGCCTTTGTAGCTTGGTGGCGGTGATTGAAGAATTACATCAATGACACAATCATCCGGAAGATTAACTCCCGGTTGAGTCAAGTGATTGTAATACCCGGACATTTTGAGTATGTGCTCACTAGCGAACTATTCTCCTCCATCTTGCAGCTATAGAACTTATTGGAGACTTCATATCTCTCAATCCGGGCATTACATTTGGAATATCAACTTCAACTCTGGAACATCTCATATGCTCCATAGCGTTCAAAAGCGTCGTTGAAGTCCGGTTCTAAGCCGTAAAGCATGGCACTGAACTATAGAGTAGTCATCAACTTTGCTCTGCGGACGTTCATAACATCGGTGTTGCTCTGCGGCGAGCACTGGCACCTAGCGGTGCATCGGGGCGTAACTCTTACAATGCAGCAATGAGGATAATCCTCGATTCACGGACCCGATCCGTGTAATTGCTACCATCATCTTTCAACTTTGCTTTCTCAAGGCGCATTAAAATTCAGCGGAACAACGGCACGAGCCATCTATCTACAATCAAACATAAACAAGCAAGATACTATCGGTACTAAGTTCATGATAAATTTAAGTTCAATTAATCATATTACTTAAGAACTCCCACTTAGACAGACATCTCTCTAGTCATCTAAGTGATCCGTGATCCAAATCAACTAAACCATAACCGATCATCACGTGAAATGGAGTAGTTTTCAATGGTGAACATCTTATGTTGATCATATCTACTATATGATTCACGCTCGACCTTCGGTCTCCGTGTTCGAGGCCATATCTGCATATGCTAGGCTCGTCAAGTATAACGAGTATTACTGCGTGTGCAAAACTGGCTTGCACCCGTTGTAGATGGACGTAGAGCTTATCACCCGATCATCACGTGGTGTGCAGGCACGACGAACTTTGCAGCGGTGCATACTCGGGAGAACACTTCTTGATAATTTAGTGAGAGATCATCTTATAATGCTACCGTCGATCAAAGCAAGATAAGATGCATAAAAGATAAACATCACATGCAAATCAATATAAGTGATATGATATGGTCATCATCATCTTGTGCCGTGATCTCCATCTCTGCAGCACCATCATGATCACCATCGTCACCGGTAGCGACACCTTGATCTCCATCGTAGCATCGTTGTCGTCTCGCCAATCTTATGCTTCTCGACTATCGCTACCGCTTAGTGATAAAGTAAAAGCATTACGAAGCGATTGCATTTCATACAATAAGCGACAACCATATGGCTCCTGCCGATTGCCGATAACCGGTTACAAAACATGATCATCTCATACAATAAAATATAGCATCACGTCTTGACCATATCACATCACAACATGCCTGCAAAAACAAGTTAGGCGTCCTCTACTTTGTTGTTGCAAATTTTACGTGGCTGCTACGGGCTTAAGCAAGAACCAATCTCACCTCGCATCAAAACCACAGCGATACTTCGTCAAATAGACTCCGTTTAACCTTCTCAAGGACGGGCGTATCCATACTCGGTTCAACTAAAGTGAGAGGCAGACACCCACCGATCACCTTTAAGCAGCGAGTGCTCGTGGCGGTGAAACCAGTCTCGCGTAAGCGTCTGGCGTAATGTCGGTCGGGCGCTTCATCTCACAATACCGCTGAACCAAAGTATGACATCTTTGGTAGGTAGTATGACTTGTATCGCCCACAACTCACTTGTGTTCTACTCGTGCAAAACATCAAACCATAAAAAACCTAGGCTCGGATGCCCTTTGTTGGGGAGCGTAGTAATTTCAAAAATTTTCCCTACGCACCGCAAGATCATGGTGATGTATAGCAGCGAGAGGAGAGTGTTGTCTCGTACCCTCGTGAACCGAAGCGAAGCGATCACAAGCGTAGAGGAAGTAGTGTCGTTCTCCTCGCGATCCGACCGATCCGGCGCCGTTACTCCGGCGCCCCGAGTTCTTGACACCGTACAGCTCGATGGCGTCCTCGAACTCCGATCGGTAAAGCCGGGGAGGAGAGTTTCGTCGGCCTGACGGCGTGGTGGCGATCTTGATGTTCTACCGTGAGGCCGCCTAAGCTTTGCGGCGATATGACCGAGGTGGAATATGGTGGAGGGGCACCGCTGCGGCTAAGGCGATCCGTAGATCAAACTTGTGTGTTCTAGGGTGCCCCTGCCCCGTATATAAAGGAGCAAGGGGAGTGCGGCCGGCCCAAGAGGAGGCGGAGAGTCCTACTCCCAGGAGTAGGACTCCCCCCTTCCTAGTTGGAGTAGGATTGGGGGAGGGAAGAAGGGAAGGCGCCGCCCCCCTCCTGTCCTATTAGGACTAGGGGGAGGCGCGTGACCTGCTGGCCGGCCCTCCTCTTCTCCCTCATGGCCCACTAAGGCCCATTAACCCCGGGAGGTTCAGTAACCCCGGTGTTCAATAAAATCGATTTCACGGAACCATTCGAACTCAAATATAGGCTTCAATATATCAATCTTTATGTCTCGACCATTTGAGACTCCTCGTCATGTCGTGATCACATCCGGGACTCGAACTTCTTGGTACATCAAAATACATAAACTCATAATATAGCGTCATGAAACCTTAAGCGTCACGGACCCTACGGTTCGAGAACAATGTAGACATGACCGAGACCGTCTTCGGTCAATAACCAATAAGCGGGACACTGGATGCCCATATTGGTTCCTACATATTCTCGAAGATCTTTATCGGTCGAGACCGCATAACAACATCGTTGTTCCCTTTGTCATCGGTATGTTACTTGCGAGATTGATCGTCGGTATCAATACCTAGTTCAATCTCGTTACGGCAAATCTCTTTACTCGTTCGTAATACATCATCTCACAGCTAACTCATTAGTTGTAATGCTTGCAAAGCTTAAGTGATGTGTATTACGAGAGAGGAACCGAGAGATACCTCTCCAGACAATCGGGTGACAAAACCTAATCTCGAAATCGCCAACCCAACATCTGCCTTTGGAGACACCTGTAGTACTCCTTTATAATCACCCGATTCGTTGTGACGTTTGGTAGCACCAAAGTGTTCCTCCGATGGCAGAGTTGCATAATCTCATAGTTATAGGAACATGTATAAGTCATGGATAAAAGCGGTAGCAACATACTAAGCGATCGTGTGCTAAGCTAATGGAATGGGTCATGTCAATCAGATCATTCTACTAATGATGTGACCTTGTTAATCAAATAACAACTCTTTGTTCATGGTTAGGAAACATAACCATCTTTGATTAACAAGCTAGTCTAATAGAGGCATACTAGTGACATATTGTTTGTCTATGCATTCACACATGTATCATGTTTCGGTTAATACAATTCTAGCATGAATGATAAACATTTATCATGAAA
>JAHHZJ010001321.1:0-192109 GCA_021437245.1 Aegilops speltoides
GATATGAGGAAATAAATAATAACTTTATTATTGCCTCTAGGGCATATTTCCTTCAGTCGTACGTCTTCACGGTCCGACCGATCCAAGTACCGAACGTACGGCACCTCCAAGTTCAGCACACGTTCTGCTCGATGACGATCCCCGGACTCCGATCGAGTAGGGTGTCGGGGATGAGTTCCATCAACACGACGGCGTGGTGACGATGATGATGTTCTACCGACGTAGGGCTTCGCCTAAGCACCACAACGATATGACCGAGGTGGAATATGGTGGAGGGGGGCACCGCACACGGCTAAGGAACGATCACGAAGATCAACTTGTGTGCCTAGAGGTGCCCCCTGCCCCCATATATAAAGGAGCAAGGGGGGAGGCCGGCCGGCCCTAGGGGCGCGCCAAGGAGGGGGAAGTCCTCCTCCTAGTGGGAGTAGGACTCCCCTTTCCTAGTCCAACTAGGAAGAGAGAAGGGGGAAGGAAAGAGAGGGAGAGGGAGAGGGAAAGAGGGGCCGCGCCCCCCTCCCCTAGTCCAATTCGGACTCCTCATGGGAGGGGGCACGCCACCTCCTGGGCTGCTGCCCTCTCTCTCCCCTCAGCCCACTAAGGCCCAACACTTCCCGGGGTTCCAGTAACCCTCCCAAGACTCCGGTTTTCTTCGAAATCACCCGGAACATTTCCGGTGTCCGAATATAGTCATCCAATATATCAATCTTTATGTCTCGACCATTTCGAGACTCCTCGTCATGTCGGTGATCACATCCGGGACTCCGAACAACCTTCGGTACATCAAAACTTATAAACTAATAATAAAACTGTCATCGTAACGTTAAGCGTGTGGACCCTACGGGTTCGAGAACTATGTAGACATGACCTAGAACTGTTTCCGGTCAATAACCAATAGCGGAACCTGGATGCTCATATTGGCTCCTACATATTTTACGAAGATCTTTATCGATTAAACCGCATAACAACATACGTTGTTCCCTTTGTCATCGGTATGTTACTTGCCCGAGATTCGATCGTCGGTATCCAATACCTAGTTCAATCTCGTTACCGGCAAGTCTCTTTACTCATTACGTAATGCATCATTCCGTAACTAACTCATTAGCTACATTGCTTGCAAGGCTTGTAGTGATGTGCACTACCGAGAGGGCCTAGAGACACCTCTCCGACAATCGGAGTGACAACTCCTAATCTTGAAATACGCCAACTCAACATGTACCTTCGGAGACACCTGTAGAGCTCCTTTATAATCACCAAGTTACGTTGTGACGTTTGGTAGCACACAGAGTGTTCCTCCGGTAAACTGGAGTTGCATAATCTCATAGTTATAGGAACTTTGTATAAGTCATGAAGAAAGCAATAGCAACATACTAAACGATCAAGTGCTAAGCTAACGGAATGGGTCAAGTCAATCACATCATCCTTCTAATGATGTGATCCCGTTAATCAAATGACAACACATGTCTGGTTAGGAAACATAACCATCTTTGATTAATGAGCTAGTCAAGTAGAGGCATACTAGTGACATTAAGTTGTCTATGTATTCACACATGTATCATGTTTTCGGTTAATACAATTCTAGCATGAATAATAAACATTTATCATCATATGAGGAAATAAATAGTAACTTTATTATTGCCTCTAGGGCATATTTCCTTCATCACCACCCTCCTCTCCGGTCTCCGCTCGATGGCGCTCCGTGTGGCTCCCCCGCTACCGCCTCCCCCACCTGAGCCTGACTAGACCGCCTGGCGGCTCTGTGGCGTGTGTGTTTTGGGTTTAGGGCTTGTTGTGCTGTGCCCTCAACATTGATCCTTTCATGTACTATTTGTTCCTGTGGACTTCGGTGTGTGTGCGCGTGGCTTTGTGTTGGACCTTATTGGATGCTTGTTGTGCGGTTAGCTTTATAATATAAAGCGGGGCGAAAGCCTTTTTCGGTAACGCCGCGTATGTCCAAATAATTATATGGGATTATACGGGCCGCCCGCTTAACAGCAAATCTCTTTCGCGGTTGCCCCATGCCCATTTAATCTACTCTCGTCCGAGCTGCCGCATGCTCACAACGACGTGGTGCAGGCTACATGCTACATGCACGCATCTGCTCAAGTACACCAGTTCATGTCCGTATGGACGCGTTGGATTTCTCAGAATTATAGAAATCAATTGCTTAACATTAATCCTTCATCGCTATTACCACATTAGCACCACTTGCTTGCATACATATAATCAACAAGTAAATGGCACATAATTTAATCTCTTTTACTAATTTCTTCAAGAATTATTTAACATCAGCTTGCAATCCTTGCCGTCACTTCTTCAATTTAACTGGCCATCAGCTTCAATTCAAAAATTAATAACAAAAAAAGGATAGGTTAATAACAAGTTTACTCACATTAACACCTGCAGACAAAGGAAAAATAATCATAACCACAAGATGCGGAACTGGGCGGGATCGTGCTGCATCGCAGTTTTCGTGGCGTCTCGGGCTCTCGGTGTTGACGAGATGCGATCGGTCGTGGCGGCGCAAGCGGAATCACTTGCCAGGTGCGCGGAACGCTGGCCCAAGTATGCGAAAACATATATTAGAACTCCTGCACCCGGGCCCGCTTATCTGGTACGTCCATATACATGGGGATATGGGCCAGCTGTTTCCGTAAGATTCACAGGCCACCGGTTATATCGTGTGTTAGTGTGACCCTGGACGTGATCCGCTTACCTACATAGGCATAGGGCACTGTACACCGAGATAAGGACAGCCGCTATCGGACACTACAGGAGGCGGCCCGTGACTCCGTGTTTCATCTGCGTCGTGGCGTCTACTACAACCTACGACTGGACCCTTGCCGGAGCATGCTTAATACCTTGGCACAAAACATCTACTCACCTGATCAGATACCCGGACTAGACGTATCGACTTTTGCAGTGTGCACTGTGCAGCACGCGGACAGGTAAAGTGGATTCCATGCAAAACCATCCCATGCAGCAGAGTTGGTCACGGGGTGACCAATTCTTCTTAATTCTCGGTGGGTACATGTGTGCTGCTTAAATCAAGTGAATAAGCGCATGTCTATCTAAATGTTTTTTGAAACATCCAGCATTGCTGGTTTTCTATGTAAATGTAAATGGTGTGTAAGAGCATTTACAGTAGAACTTGGCAAATCCAGTACGCGGGCGCGTCCGGGCCCACTCGCGGACAGCCCCGCAGGTCCTTCATATGTTGCACTGTGCATCCATATATCTAAATCCAGATTTTTAAATATATGCAATCCATGCATGTCGATCATATGATACAAATTGATCAATATTAAAAGTTCGAAACAAAGCAAAGCAAATCATAATTCAACAATCCGGATATGCCAAAATGAAATCGATGTCCGAGCGTGACGGATGGTCTCGGATCACTGGCCAGGCGCCTGCTCCGAGCGGAATGCATCGTGCTCCAGGCGGAATGTGTTTTGCTCGTCTTGCTCCGTGCATCCGAGCTGGTTGCTTTGTCTGCATCCGGGTTGTCTCCTCCGTCTGCATATGTGCTGCAACCGTCCTCACTGCCTCGTAGTCCCTACGGTCATTGATATCTTCTTCTTTTTGTCCGCAAGCCACTTCTTCGCATACAAAAATCGAAGAGGGTTTTCGTCCGCCAACATGATCCTCGCATCGTCCACGTCCCGTGCGAGTTGCAACCTCTTCTTCTCAAGCTCTATGTCGCCAAATGTCTTGGCCTTCGCGAGTTCCCTTTTGATCACCGCTTCTTACATCTCCAACTCGATCTTCTCCCTCTCAATTCGAACTTCTTCTCCGCCCTCATTCGGTCCCACTCCATCCTTTCCTTTTGCGCACCCAACATGAGCTTGTAGTTCTCCTCCTTCTAGTTCTCCCTCACCGAGAAAATGCACGTCCATGTGGATGACATTTTTGTAGCCGCGGCGTTAGCGCGACGCCGCCGCTTCCCTCGCTCGCTGCTGGCGTCGCCGCAACTTTCGGGCGACGTTCTTTGCCTTGCAAGTCCCAACTGATGATTGGGACGCTGACGAACGAGGCGGACTGCGTCTCCGTCGTGGCGGTCTTGGTCGGGCTAGACGACATCTCCGACGGTGGATCGGGCCCTGTGGTGATGATTGGGAGCAGGTGTGGAGGACAGCAAGGGTCCGGGCACGGGAAAGGTTGGAGGACGGCGGGAGGAGGTATTTGTGGGTCGGCGTTGGAGATGACCTAAGAGCAAGGGCCGACCCAATTCGTCCGTGCGTATCCATTTGGGTCAAAACGGACAAAAGCGTCGGTCCAAAGCAGATACCCGTTTCCATTTTGTGTTTAATTTATGTCCGTTTAGACCCATTTCAGTCCTAAATTTGGGTCACATTTGGATCGGAGGCGGACACAGACCAGACGTTTTCTGTGTCCCCTTCGTCCAGCGCATGCGAGGCCTGGCCCACTGTCACAGACACATCTCTCTCTCCTCTTTCCCTGCCCACCCCACGACACCGCCATGCACCCACGTCGGTGGTCGACCTCGCCTCGCCTCCCACGCACCGGGTCAAGGGAAGTATCATCCTGCAGCATGTACTTAGCACATATGGAAAAGTCGAATGTACCACCAGCCGCTTACCATGGGTTTGGCAACACTCAATCTGAATAACGTGCCTAACACATTTGAAGCAGTTTCAAGTTGGACAATGTACCTGGCACGGTTGCAGGTGCCTGCCAATCATGTGACCGTGGAATATGTTATAGTCACGTGCCATGTACGTACCAGGCTCAATAATGTGCCTGGCACATTATCTAGGGGTTCAGGTTAAAATAATGTACCTGGCACATTTGCGAGACGCTTGGCGTTATATATGAACTCGGATTACGATACAGTCACATGTCATGTACCCGGCACAAGATGCACACTAGCTTTCTATACCTGGCACATGATGCACACTAGTTGTGGAGCTTCTGAAGTCAGACGTTATGAGTCAGGCGCATGAACCTATTTCATGAGCCAGGCCCATGATGCAGAGCATGACACTAAGAAGGGTGGGCAATTGGGGTGGCCGTGATGATCCACCAATGCCACTAAAAATAGATATGGATACTGCATAGGTTCAAATTTACATATAGGCATAGACCACCCATAGACCAAACTGACAGTGCCACGCATCCTTGAACGACGGCTTACACCAAAGAAACAAGCATCCCGAGAGCTGAACCAACGATCAGTTTGGCATCGATGTATATATCATTTTTGCCCCTGGTGCATATTAGTCAAAATTTAAGGTTTTAAGATGAGATGCAGATCCGGCATGTTATGGAGGGGAGACCCAGCGCGCCTATGAATTGTGATAACCACAAGATCGTCTTCCTCCAATTCAAGTTGTCCGACATACTTCCGGAAACCGCCTTGTATGACAAGTCTGCCATCATTTGCCTTCTTGAAAGAAACCGTTATATGGGAACCTGAATCATCATACAACAGAATACTCCCAGATTCACCCATCTCGACCGTGGTGCGTTCAACAAGAGCAATGGCGTTCTCCGGAATCCTCTGTAAAATGCAAACAAAAACAATGAGTCGTGAACCATCGTCTATTTACCACAAAAAAATTATGAGACAATAAATTGTGTTAATATACTATCAGAATTATGCTCACTCACCATGTAGCCGTCTTTGATGTCAACAGCAGACATCTTGTGCACACGCAAAAAAAAAAGCAGACATCTTGTGTACAAAGATGCAGGAGTTGCCTTATGCCAGCCCTCTCAACGTCCACAAAAATTCTCCCATTACCGCGAGGGAGGCAGATATATACCATGTCACCAGGCCGCACTGCATACTCATCAAGAAACCTTTGCCAGCCGATTCCATGAATTTTGGTCCTTTTATCTCCATGGTCGATCATAACTTCATACTCTAGTAGTTCTCTTGTTGCAAAAATTGGGTTACCCATAGGCTTATTTTCTTTGGTTGCAATGGATTGCAAATGTTCAATATATGCTCCGGGAACTTGCCTGGTGCAGCATGGAACAAACTGAAAAATTCATTGACAAACTTGTTGAATTCCTTCTTGAAACCAGAAAACTTGTTGTACACATGGCCGATGTTTCCTTTAGCATCACGAAGGACATGCCATTTACACCATCTGTGTTTAGTGTGCGACAGCGCGGTTTCGATAGCCACTTTCATTGCTACAACTTGATCTGAAAGATGCGATTACGCATAGGCATACCAAGCATGAGATCAAATGTTAATTATATATGACAATAAAGACAGGCATAACTAGATGTGTGCAGTACTTTTGTTGGTACGGAGCATATTACGGACACGACCATCTCCGTCTACATCTATCTCAACTTTCAGAGTCTTCATTTCTTGCAGGAGTTTCGTGGTCTTCGTCAAATCACCAATTATTTTTCAGTTGCACACACACCACATTGTTTTGAACTACAAAATTATGATTAACATCAACTGATTATCACAGAAAGTTTTATTATTATATTTTTCTGAGTCGATGAACAATCACCTTTTCTTCCATCCAGGCACCACTATAGAGTTTTCAGAATCAGGAGCAGACACACTTGGATTATAAGAATGGCCGTATTCACACGTACCCAAGTCCCTCACTGTAGCCGGATACAAGGTCAATACCGGCTGCACACTGTACAAAAAATAGCAGAATTTTGAGGGTGTGCGAGCTTAGTCATGAAATTCGACACACAACTGACTTATGCATGCAGGAAAGGCAAGACACATAAATCGTACTTGGGGTTTGTAGTCGCTTCTGGGAGGTGCGCAGCAATCAGGAATGTTGATTGCGCCAGTAAATCCGCCTCAGTCCGCACCACTCCGTCCATCTGCCGCACGGATGAGATTGGGTGGCCAGCGGATATGTCGGATCTGTGGTCCGGCACAGAATCAACAACAGAGGGGATTCAGAATATCATACGGGAAAAATAGTCCGATTAGATCCCACCCCAGAACGAGCAACGCGAACAGTGATGCAGTAGATGAATCAGAGCGTACCTATCCGCGGCCGCCGGATTGATTCCGCAGCCAAACGCCGGTGCCATCAAGTCGCCGCCGCGCAGCCCATCCATGGAGCTATATAGGTCAACGAACGAGAATAGAGTGCGTCAGATTTTTTTTTGAGGGGGCAGAGTGCGTCGGATGTGTTCACGGGCTTGCAGTGGGGGTACGGTGGAAGACAAAGCTAGGCTGGGGTGGGCCTAGCGGCAGTACCCACGGGACCACATCGTCCGTAATAGGCCAGCCGCCACGGTAATAGCTCCAACAAAACACGTTTGCTCCTCGGCCATCTCGAGGTACAGTGCACAGAACCCATGGCTGGGATAGCACGGCCCCGGCGCAGCTGTTTTAAAAATCCGCGTCCCCCAAGTATGTAGCAAGGCGCCGCGGTCCAGGTGCCGGCGTGGCCCAGGCACTAGAGGACGGGTGAGGCCTAGCTGCGGGCGGGTACGACGTGAGGCAAGGCTGCAAGGCCCAGGCTAGCGCTGGCAGAGGCCCATGCTGGGTTGCTGGTAGCCGCGTCATCGACGTGTGGGAAGCAGGCTGCGAGCTAATTTGTCTGACAGCTGCAATGGATCACGTGATTTGTTACAGAAAAAAGGTGCAAGCCCCAAGGCGCACCAGTGTCCAGGAGCATTGAGGTGGATTGAAAGGAGGAATTGATCCATATGTGCTAAGGGTACACGGATGGTTGCAGGAATATTGTGCACTGGCTAAGCTTGATTACGGTCTACTCGACGTCTGAGAATAAGGTGCTCCATGGAGAACCGATGGTAAATTGGTTTATTGTTTGCAAAAGTTTTTCAGAACTCTGAGCGAGGTTAGAAGTAATTGTGGAGCTGTCAAAGCGGTGGGCACAAGTTTGAAGGGGGCTTGGAGCGTGCAGAGGCATGCTGGCGACGTGCGTATAAGGCTCGGAGGAGTCTGGAGCTCGGCGTGCAGGATCATGCATACACAAGGCGTCAAGCAATGCACGAAGACGTGCGGGGTGGACACGACGCAGGGTGGAGCATGGTTGCAGTCAGATAATTCGGCTGGGTCGGACTGGACAGTCTGATGGATCGACGCAGATGTTGGTCAAAGCAGAAGACGGCGGATTTCAGCGACGACGACACATGAGCGTGATGCTGATGGTGGCCGGCTTCTGGGGCGTGGAAACACGTGGTGCAGGCCTGAGGGCTTGTGTGGCTTCGACAAGACTATGACGCAGGGTTGATTCAAGACAGTGCGCACAAAAGAGAGTTTGAAGTTGACGGGGCGTGGGGTAGCACGGCGCAGCTACATGGAGTCATGTTGAAGGTGGAGTTGGAGTCTAATGGATGATTACACTCTGTGCTGATGGAGGGGCTACAACATAAGAATTCGGAGAGACGAAGCCTATTTCAGTGGGATAGCGAGAAACACGTGGATCGGATTGGGTACCAGTGGTCCGATGGAGATGGATACTCGGCATCGGTCGGTGATGGTCGGTGGTTCTCTATAGTAGGGGTTTGAGTGGTGTGGGTCCACGGCCCTAGAGACTCGACCAGGACAGCAGAGGCTCAGTGCGGTGATAGCGGCGAGGCGTGCGGTAAGCACAGGACACAGTGACAGGCTAAGGCACTGGTGGTCGGACATATTGTGCAGGGGATGCTGAAGCAGTGTTGACAAGTACCGGATTGAAGTTGGTGACTGGGTCTATCGGTGCCGGAAGATGGACATGAGTTGACCATAGAGAATCTGAGAAGGTGACGAAGTGTTTGAAATTGTCAAAAGCTGAGAGAGTACATGGCCGTATATTTTATGGTTTTTAGTGCACATGGCAAAGTGCGGATGACAAATACAGAAGGAGGCGGAGTGCTATAGCTGTGGTACATGCTAGAGACTATCCGGAGGAAGGGTGAGAGAACTGCAAATTTGACTCAGGGTGACACAGGGCGACGGTGAAATTTCTTCAAGTTTCAGACAGACAGTCAAGAAAGAGCGGTGAAATTGAGTTTAAGTAACTCTTATATGTGGCGTCCAATATGTGAGTTGTTCACTTTCATGCAGACAATGGTTGGTGTGTGATGACGCTGATCGGATGCTCCTGAAGTTGGGAGCACAAAGTGGAGTAATGAGGGACTTAATTTTGCTCGAGTGTTGACTGTGAAGAAGACGAGAAGGGACTACAGTTGCAGGTGGAATCACATGGAGTCTGCGAGTAGCAGCAGTGCTCATGGCATATCTCAAGTCTAATGTACAGGGAGGTTTGACGCATGGATGAATCCAAGGTGGTGACGAACATTCGCCAAGGTGGAGTTTGTTAGAATTGTGTCAAATATTATTGTACAAGTTAGGTTACAGTTGGACTTGGTTTTGGACTGTTTGTAGACAGGATAGGTGTCGGGGGGATGAACCCTGGGCACGCAACGGAACCCGGATCCTATTCAAAAACAGTGGGGCCCGCATCGCCCCTCAAAACTGGCACGCGCCTGGCCGGGTCGCTCGACCCGGCAAGGCCCGCAGCCCGGCCCAACTCGCCGACTCGGCAAGGTACGTCGACCCGGCCTCAGCAACTCGCTCAAGGCAGCCGAACCCGGCACGACTAAGGCTTCCCCAACAAGCCAACCCCATCCGTGGCGTGCGCCGCAAGCCAGCCACGGGTCAAGCTCCCGTCCCATCCAGGCCGTATGATGGGACGAGACCTCAATCACCGATGACCAAGACAACAGTGTTTCCACCCATGCCTATGGTCAGCCGGAGCGTGGCAATAGTGCCCCTTACCTACCCGCTGACCAGGGCTGGCGTGGCAACAGTGCTCCCGCCCTCGCCGCTGACGACAGCAAGCGGCAGCTTGACGGAGAGCACTGTACACGACTCAACTCGGCCAGGCCCTGACGATCGACAAGACGGCGCACAGTCCCCCTAGGCACGCGGGGCCCTCACCTAGGGGAACCCGGCGAACCACAAGCCCTCAAGCGGGACACAGCCCGGTATCCCGGACACCGACAATACGGACCCACCGACTCGGCATATTACCATTGTAACCCTGGGTGGGTTGATCTATAACCCCCGGAACCCATGCCTACAGAGGCAGGTAACAAAACGACACACAAGGCAACCTGCGAGAAACAAACACAAGCAAGCATAGGGCTAGCCACCAAAAACCGCACCACCGGAGAGAAGGAGCAGCCCAAGCCTTGGCCAGCTTCCTTCCTCCTCATACAGCTCCAGAGTAACATTGTACTATCGATCATCCAACTATACTCGGCAGGACTAGGGGTATTATCTCTCCAGAGAGCCCCGAACCTGGGTATGTCCGGCATCCCACGCCCGCTCATGCCAACCTCGCCTCTAGAGCCCACCAGCGCCCTCGAGCCTCCTCCTCTCTTTAGCCATCCCATGGCATCTGCCGTGCGCCCACCACGACAGTTGGCGCCCACCGTGAGGCAGCTCGAGGAGCTGGCCGGGAGCATGCTTCAGATGGGGCCCCTCTCCTACACCGACGAGTCCATCGCTCTGGCGGACGACGTCGCCGACGTGCTTGCCGCCTCCTTCGCCGCGCTGCGCATCTCCGATGCGTTCGCGACCAACGAGTACCCCAGCGAGGTGCTCAGCTACTCCGACTCTCCGCTTTTGCACGGTGGTGGCATTGCCGCCGGGGCGATGGACGTCCATGTGGAGGTTTACGTCACCAGCGACGACGCCTCCTCCTCGTCGAGCAAGACGAGGAAGGCCGCGGAAGCTAGGACCGCCGCGGAACGGACTGAGCCGTCCGATCCGCTGCGCACCGCGATGCAGAGCCTCCGCATCCCCATTGGCACCGATGTCGACGCCACCAACATCGCCGAGGCCCGATCTCAGCTCGAAGAAAGGCGCCAGCAGATGCTGGACCTGTCCGAGAAGCTCGCCGCCACAAAGCGTCGCTTGGCGGCCGCTCAGATGGAGCACGACGCCACCCACGGTTTCGCGCCCGCCGCGGCTGAGCCAAGCCGGGTGGCCGATGTGCGCACCCGGGGAGGAGCGATCGGCCAGGCCCTCGGCACCGTCCGAACCGTCTACGAGACCCTAGTGAAGAACATGCACGCCGCGGAGGCAGCCGCGGTCGGCCTCGACCAACTCACGGGTGAGGAGCTGAAAGAGCGCATCGGGCGGCTGCGCGAGCTCCTCCACACCGCGAACGCCCAGCTAGATCGCCTCCACCAACTCGCCAAGCCGGCGGGGTCCGGCTCCGCCCACCTTGGCGGACCCGGCGAACTTCTGCACACGGCTTCCTCGCTGCCCGGCGAGGCGCACTCCGGCCAAGCCCGGAGCCAGCGCAACCCGCCGCCACAGCCGCCGACGTCCTGGGCAACGAGCCCGCAGTGGAGACTCAGCGCGGACCTGGCCAGCATGGCCGGCGTCCGGCTCCCACCGACCCGGCCCCTCGGGGCCTGGCCGCCAATCGACTCGGCCCGCGCGCCATTGATGACGCCGATGCTTGCCACCGCCTCGATCAGCTTGCTCGCTCCCTGGAGGTGGAGGAGAGCGGCGCTATCGGGCCGGCGTGCTTCAGCCCATGCATCCGGGAGGAGCCCTTCCCCAAAGGGTTCGTGCTTCCCCGCGACACCCCCAAGTACAACGGGACCGTGAAGCCAGAAGACTGGCTCACCGACTACACCATGGCCATTGGCATCACCGGTGCCAATCGTCGTCTCGCCGTGCTCTACGCACCGCCATGCTCCAGGGGTCGGCCTGCATGTGGTTGAACAGTCTCCCGATGGGCAGCATCAATGCGTGGGTCGACTTCGAGGAGGCATTTTTCCGCAACTTCATGGGGCACTACAAGCGACCCGGTCGCCCTAGCCAGCTCGCCATGTGCGTGCAGGGGCCAACGGAGATGGGTCGCGAGTACCTCGCACGCTGGACCGAGCTCCGAAACATCTGTGAGGGCGTCCATGAAGTCCAGGCGATCCATTACTTCGTCAACGGGTGCCGAGACGGCACCCTCCTCAAGCACAAGCTCCTACGCTCCGAGCCGGCCACCATGGCCGCGCTCATGGTGACGACGGATAAGTACGCCAACGCCAAGTCCGCCATGAAGATCCAGGTGGCGCTGGATGAAGCCGGCAAGGCGAAGCCGGTTCCTCCCCCGAAAGCAGCCGGCAGCAGCATCACCAGAACAACAAGCGCAAGGCCGACCAGCCGGCGCAGCGTCATGAGAACTGGCTCGTCGTGGCCGCCGAGCCCGCGGCGTACCCGGTGGCAAAGCACCGGCAGACCGGCAAGATGGCGTGGCAACCCGCCATGAGTTTCGAAGAGATGCTCGACGCCCCATGCAAGCACCACAGCGGCGCAAGACCCTCCACGCACACGCTTCGGTAGTGCGCAATCACCAGGCACATCATGAGGGGAGACGTCCCGCCTCCTTCGGCTCCGGCTCTAGCTCCAGGCGCATGACAGCCGCCTCCGCTTCCACCGCCGCCTCCCGCTGGTGGTGCGATGCGGAACGATGGTTACCCCGACCAGAACGCGGCCTATGTCGTCTTTACCAGCCTTGGCGACGACAACCCCAGTGAGCGCCTTCTTCGGCAGGAGGTGAACACCGTCGTCCCAGCCAAGCCGGATTTCATGCATTGGTCGGATCGCCCGATCACCTGGACCCGGGAGGATCACCCGGCAGTCATGCCGAGTCCGGGTGCTTACGCCCGTCCTCAGCTGATACGACTCCGTCGTATCTATAATTTTTGATTGTTCCATGCCAATATTATTCACTTTCATATACTTTTTTGGCAACTTTTTATATTATTTTTGGGACTAACATATTGATCCAAAGGCTCGGTGCGCCTCGCTCATTGTATATTTTATGTTTTGCAGAATATCCATATCAAACGGAATCCAAACAGGATAAAAACGGATGGAGCTTATTTTTGGAAAATATGGAAAATTCCAGAAGAAAAATCCACGCGAGACGGTGCCCGAGGTGGTCACGAGGCAGGGGGGCGCGCTGCCTACCCTCATGAGCCCACCTAAGGTGGTTGATGCTCTTCTTTTGCCGCAAGAAAGATAATATTCGGAAAAAAAATCATGGAAAAGGTTTCAGGCCAATCAGAGTTACGGATCACCATATATACGCGAAACGGTGAAACAGAGCCAAAACAGAACGCAGAAACAAAGAGATAGATCCAATCTCGGAGGGGCTCTCGCCCCTCCCAAGCCATGGGAGCCAAGGACTAGAGGGGAAAACCTTCTCCCATCTAGGGAGGAGGTCAAGGAAAAAGAAGAAGAAGGGGGGCCCTCTCCCCCTTGCTTACGGTGGCGCCGGAACGCCGCCGGGGGCCATCATCATCACCGCGATCTTCACCAACACCTCCGCCATCTTCACCAACATCTCCATCACCTTCCCCCATCTCTATGCAGCGGTGTAACCTCTCTCTTACCCGCTGTAATCTCTACTTAAACATGGTGCTCAATGCTATATATTATTTCCGAATGATGTATGGATATCCTATGATGTTTGAGTAGATTTGTTTTGTCCTAATGGCTATTTGATTATCGTGATTGGTTTGAGTTGTATGTTTTATTATTGGTGTCCTATGGTGCCCTCCGTGTCACGCAAGCATGAGGGATTCCCGCTGTAGGGTGTTGCAATACGTTCATGATTCACTTATAGTGGGTTGGTGAGTGACTGAAACACAAACCCGAGTAAGAGGGATTGTTGCGTATGGGATAAAGGGGACTTGATGCTTTAATGCTATGGTTGGGTTTTACCTTAATGAATCTTTAGTAGTTGCGGATGCTTTCTAGAGTTCCAATCATAAGTGCATATGATCCAAGTAGAGAAAGTATGTTAGCTTATGCCTCTCCCTCAAATAAAATTGCAATAATGATTACCGGTCTAGTTATCGATTGCCTAGGGACAAGTAACTTCCTCGTGATAACAAGCTCTTTACTTTTACTAATTTAGTTGTCTCTTTATCTAAACAGCCCCTAGTTTATATTTACGTGTTCTTTACTTTCTTGCAAGCATATCCTATCACACCTCCAAAGTACTTCTAGTTTCATACTTGTTCTAGGTAAAGCAAACGTCAAGTGTGTGTAGGGTTAAATCGGTGGTCGGTAGAACTTGAGGGAATATTTATTCTACCTTTAGCTCCTCGTTGGGTTCGACACTCTTACTTATCGAAAACTGCTGCGATCCCCTATACTTGTGGGTTATCAAACCCCACCATCATCGCGCGGCGCACATGCAAGTTCTCCCGAGTCCTCATCGACGGCGGCAGCAGCATCAACATCCTCTACCGCGACACGATGACCAAGTGATACGTCTCCAACGTATCTATAATTTTTGATTGCTCCATGCTACTTTATCTACTGTTTTAGGCAATATTGGGCTTTATTATCCACTTTTATATTATTTTTGGGACTAACCTATTAACCGGAGGCCCAGCCCAGACTTGTTGTTTTATGCCTATTTCAAGTGTTTCGAGGAAAAGGAATATCGACGGAGTCAAAACGGAACGAAATCAATCGGAGAAGTTAATTTTCAAGGAAACCAACCATATGGGCTTGGAGTGCACGTCAGGATCTCCGGGCTGCCCACAAGGGTGGGGGCGTGCCCTCCCCCCTGGGCGTGCCCCCTACCTCGTGAGCCCCCCGGAGGTCCACCGACGCACTCTTTCACCCATATATACCTACATACCCTAAAACTTCCGTAATGTAAGATAGATTGGGAGTTCCGCCACGCAAGCCTCAGAGCCACCAAAACCAATCGGGACCCTGTTCGGCACCGCCAGAGGGGATCCCATCATCGGTGGCCATCTTCATCATCCTGCGCTATCCATGACGAGGAGGAGTAGTTCACCCCGGGGCTGAGGGTATGTACCAAGAGCTATGTGTTTGATCTCTCTCTCTCTCGTGTTCCTCGATGGCACGATCTTGATGTATCTCGAGCTTTGCTATTGTAGTTGGATCTTATGATGTTTCTCCCCCTCTACTCTCTTGTGATGAATTGAGTTTCCCCTTTTGAAGTTATCTTATTAGATTGAGTCTTTTATGAACACTTGATGTATGTCTTTCGTGGGATAACCGTGGTGACAATGGGTTATTCTATTGATCCACTTGATGTATGTTTTGGTGATCAACTTGCGGGTTTCGTGACACTTGGGACCTATGCATAGGGGTTGGCACACGTTCTTGACTCTCCGGTAGAAACTTTGGGGCACTCTTTGAAGTACTTTTATGTTGGTTGGATGAATCTGAGATTGTGTGATGCATATCGTATAATCATGCCCATGGATACTTGAGGTGACAATGGAGTATCTAGGTGACATTAGGTTTTGGTTGATTTGTATCTTAAGGTGTTATTCTAGTACTAACTCTTTTATAGATCGATCCAAAGAATAGCTTTGTTGTGGTTTCGCATCCGACCATAATCTCTACGCTTGTTCTCCGCTATTAGTGGCTTTGGAGTGACTCTTTGTCGATGTTGATGGCTTTTCAGATGTTCTATCTATGTTATTATTGTTGAGAGAACTTACACTAGTGAAAGTATGAACCCTAGGTCTTGTTTCCTGTCATTGCAATACCGCTTACGCCACTTTTACCGCTTGTTACCTTGCTGTTTTTATTATTTCAGATTACAAAACCTATATCTACTATCTATTTTGCATTTGTATCACCATCTCTTCGCCGAACTAGTGCACCTATACAATTTGCCATTGTATTGGGTGTGTTGTGGACACAAGAGACTTTTTGTTATTTGGTTGCAGGGTTGCTTGAGAGAGACCATCTTCATCCTACGCCTCCTACGGATTGATAAACCTTAGGTCATCCACTTCAGGGAAATTTGCTACTGTCCTACAAACCTGTGCACTTGCAGGCCCAACAACGTCTACAAGAAGAAGGTTGTGTAGTAGACATCACCAAGCTCGGCCTCAAGGCCGAGGACCTGGAGCCGACTCAGACGATCTTCCACGGCATCGTGCCCGGCCTCTCCTGCTCCCCAATTGGCCGGGTTCGGCTTGATGTCCTGTTCGGCGACAGCAGCCACTTCCGACGCGAACCGATCTGGTGCGAGGTGGTGGACCTGTCCAGCCACAGATCATCATGCGTTCATTGGTCATCGCGCCGCCAAGTTCATGGCGGTTCCCCACTACGCGTACCTGAAGAATAAGATGCCGGGTCCCAAGGGCCTGATCACGATCACCGGCGATTACAGCAAGTCCCTGGAGTGCGCCCAAGACGTCGCCAAGTTGGCCGAGTCGCTGGTCATTGCCAAGGAGCGGCGCCAGCTCGACCGGATCATCACCCTGGTAGGTAAGGCCTCCGCTGCGTCGATCCAGACCCCGGACCCGGCCGACGAGGCCGCCTTCCAGCCCTCCAAGGAGACCAAGAAAGTGAAGCTCAACCCAGAAGACCCCAGCTGTAGCAAGTACGTTGTCGTAGGCGCCCGCCTCGACAGCAAATAGGAAGGCGAGCTCGTCGACTTCCTTCATGAGAATCGGGATATCTTTGCATGGACCCCCAAAGACATGCCGGGTATCCCGAGGAAGTACGCCGAGCACAAACTCCACGTCCGTAAGGACGCCAAGCCTGTCCGTCAACCCCTATGACGATTTTCCGAAGAGAAGAGAAGAACCATTGGTGAAGAGGTTGCCAAGCTTTTGGCGGCCTGCTTCATAATGGAAGTGTTTCACCCCGAGTGGCTGGGCAACCCAGTCCTCGTCCTGAAGAAGAACAAGACCTGACGCATGTGTATCGACTATACCAGCCTCAACAAGGCATGTCCCAAGGATCCATTCGATCTCCCGCGGATCGACCAAGTCATCGACTCGACCGCCGGGTGCAAGCTCCTGTCCTTCCTGGACACTTACTCCGGCTACCACCAGATCAAGATGGACCCGGCCGATGCCCTGAAGACGTCCTTCATCACGCCCTTTGGGGCGTATTGCTACATCACCATGTCGTTCGGCTTGTAGAACGCCGGCGCCACCTTCCAACGCTGCATGCAGAAATGCCTGCTGCCGCAACTCGGCCGCAATATCCACGTATACTTGGACGACATCGTGGTGAAGACCAAGCAGCACCTCACGCTCCTCGACGATTTGAAAGAAACATTCGCCAACCTCCGCGAATACAAGGTCAAGCTTAACCCGGAAAAATGCGTCTTCGGCGTCCCGGCCAGAAAGCCAGTCTTCCTCGTCTCGGAACGCGACATTGAGGCGAACCCGGTGAAGATCAAGGCCATCGAGCGCATGCGCAAGCCGACTCGGCTGCGCGACGTCCAGAAGTTCATCGGGTGCTTGGCCTCAGTCAGCCGGTTTCTAAGCTGGCTAGGTGAGAGGGCGCTACCCCTGTACCAGCTGATGAAGAAGACAAGTCCGTTCAAATGGAACGGCAAGGCAGACGAGGCCTTCCAAGACCTCAAGCGCATGCTCTCCACCACACCAGTCCTGGTCGCGCCCGACCGACAAGGAGCCATTGTTTCTCTACATTGCGCGACCTCGCGGGCGGTCAAGACGGTGCTGGTGGTCGGCGACCGAGAAGGGCAAGATCCAGCCGCCCAAAGACCCGATCTACTACCGAGTGAGGTGCTCTCCATCTCCAAGCAGAACTACCCGCACTACCAGAAGATGTGTTACGGTGTGTACCTCACCGCCAAGAAGCTGAAGCAGTACCTCCAAGAGCACGTCATCACCGTCGTAAGCACGGCATCTATCGGAGAAATCATCGGGTGCCGGGACGCCTCTGGCCAGGTCGCCAAGTGGGCGATCCAGCTAGCCGGCCACACCATCCTTTACGAGCCCCGCACCACGATCAAGTCTCAAGCCCTGTCCAACTTCCTCGTTGACTGGACCGAGACCCAGTACCTGCCGCCGCCTCCCGAGTCGACACATTGGCGCATGCACTTCGACGGGTCCAAGATGCGACTCGGCTTGGGGGCTGCCATCGTGCTGTCATCTCCGAAGGGCGACCGGCTCCGCTATGCGCTCCAGATCCACTTCGCCGCCTCCAACAACGTCGCCGAATATGAAGCCCTTGTGCACGGCCTCCGGCTTGCCAAGGAACTCGGCATCCGGCGCATTCTATGCTACGGCGACTCGGACCTGGTGGTGCAGCAGTGCTCCGATGAGTGGGACGCCCGCGACTCCAACATGGCAAGCTACCGCTTCCTCGTCCAGAAGCTGTCCGGATCCTTTGAGAGCTGCGAGTTCCTCCACGTCCCGTGCACGGAGAATGAGGCAGCCGACACACTCGCCAAGATTGCCTCGTCACGACAAGCCTTCCCATCCGGCGTCTCCCTCGAGCACCTGTGCAAGCCGTCCGTCAAGCCATTGCCATACTCCGAGTCCATTCATGTTCCAGATGACCCGACCTTACCTCAAGTCGGCCCGGGGACAGCTGAACCCGGCCCAGGGGCTGCTCCGCTCAACCCGGCCACCATCGACCCGGACCCGGCCGTCGCCATCCCCGACCCGGGGGCTTCTCAACCCAGCCCGGGGGCTGCCGACTCGGAACCCACCCCGGTGGCCGTCTTCGCCGTGGTTACAGCTCCATCTTGGGCCCTCCTAATATCAGAATTCTTGGAGAACGAGGTTCTCCCCATGGACGAGACCGAGGCTCGGCAAGTGCAGCGCCGGGCGTCCGCCTACAGCATCATCAACAGCGAGCTCGTCAAGCACAGCTCCACCGGCATGTTCCAGCGCTGCGTTGAGAAGGAACGGGGCATCGACATCCTCCTCGACATCCACCAGGGCGAGTGCAGGCACCACGCTGCATCGCGATCCCTGGTGGCCAAGGCGTTCCGCCACGGTTTCTACTGGCCCACGGCCCTCGAAGACGCCGAGTCGCTCGTTCTCAGGTGTGAAGGGTGCCAGCGCTTCAGCAAACGCAGCCACCAGCCGGCGTCAGCACTCCGCACCATATCGATCGCCTGGCCCTTCGCGGTCTTGGGACTCGACATGGTGGGGCCCTTCAAAACCGCTCGAGGCGGCATGACGCACCTGCTGGTGGCAGTGGACAAATTCACCAAGTGGATCGAGGCAGGACCAATCAAGAAACTGGACGGGCCAACAGTTTTCCGGTTCATCAAGGACATAGCGGTGCGCTACGGCATGCCGAACAACATCATCACCGACAATGGCACCAACTTCGCCAAGGGCGCACTCGAGCAATACTGCTCCGTGTCCGGCATCCGCCTCGACTTGGCCTCCGTTGGGCGTCCGCGGTCCAACGGGCAGGTCGAGCGGGCCAACGGACTCATCCTATCCGGCATCAAGCCGCGACTCGTCGAGCCACTCATCCGCTCACCCAGCAGCTGGCTCGACGAGTTGCTGGCCGTTCTCTGGAGTCTTCGCACAACACCGAATCGGTCGACCGGGTTCACCCCGTTCTTCCTCGCCTACGGAGCCGAGGCCTTCATCCCGACCGACGTCGAGTTCGACTCGCCGCGCGTCGTGATGTACGCCGAAGCCGAAGCCAGAGAAGCCCGCGAAGATGGCGTCGACCTGCTCGAAGAAGCACGTCTCCTGGCGCTCAGTCGCTCAGCCATCTACTAGCAGGGTCTGAGGCACTACCCCAGCAAGAAGATCAAGCCCCTCGCGTTCCGCGAGGGCGACCTCGTCCTCCGACTCGTCCAAGAGCAGGCAGGCCAGCACAAGCTGTCCCCTCCATGGGAGGGCCCATTCATCGTGAGCAGGGCCTTGCACGATCGCAACGCCTACTACCTCATTGATGCACACAAGTCAAAGAAGCGCAAGAAGGACACCGCCGGTGAAGAAACGACACGGCCGTGGAATGCGGAACTCCTCCGCCGGTTTTACAGTTAGTCGCACGAGTGTATGTATCGTCGTCTTTTGTAAACGCACACTTGTATCCTAGGTCTCTCATATATATCGGGGATAGACACACGATGTAACCTATGCCAACATAATAGCACATGTGCGCAAGGGGGAACCGGCGGCGTGTGCCGGCTCCCGGGTGGCCGGTGTACGGTATTGTGACGGTGTCACGGGAGGCGCGCCGTAGTCGGGCCCGGGATGTAGCCATATCGGTGAACCTCGTTAACAAATCTCGGCGTCGTGCTCGTGTGATTGCTTGGTCCTCGGATGATCGACAGTATGCCTCGGATTTATTGTGACAGTCTAAATATTAACAACGGCAAGAATTAAGTTATGTCCCAATAATTTGTCTAATCGATGCATTATTAGTGATGTTGAGCATAGCCAATTTACGCTTACACAAGGCTATTACTAAAGTTAGCAAATGGACCATAACTTGAAGCTTGATGTGCTTCCTACCTACTCAGAAAACACAATGAGCAGTCCTTCAATGTTTTAAGAAATGAGATCCTTTCATAGTGACCTACTCTTCCAAGATATTGCAGTATCGGTAAAATATGGATGCTTACAAGTATACATTTACATACAAAAGTAAATAAGAAATAAAATCCATAACAGTAAATGGGTATGAGCAAGAAAGTTAAGACGGCACTACTACCTGTTTTAACACTACTGCACACAAAAGGTAGCCACTCCTTTGATGATTTATCATTACAGATTACAGTTTGTTTGCTATTGTGAAATGGTACAAGAATTGTGCAGTACGCCTATCTGGTACTCTTTAAAAAGAGCAGCAGTGTGCCTTCCTTCTGATGATGTTGGTCTAGTACAAATTGGTAATGGGCTGTACTATCTAGTAGTGATTATCAGGAGTATAGGGTTTGCTTTGAGGACTAATATCAACATAAGTTTGAGGAACAGAAGGCTCCTGCTCTTATCTTGGGGAGCATGTGGAGATTTCTGCCTTCATTCAGAAAGCAAACTTGAGACCTCAAATGTAAATTTCTCAACACAATCACTAGGAAGGGTAAATATCGGTGCTACTCCCTCTGTTCACTTTTATAAGACTTTGAAGACATTTCAGACAATGTATAAAACAGCCCATTTTAAGTTATCTGAAATGACTTACAAAAGTGAACCGAGGGAGTACTACAGATATAATGTATGCTTGTGTGCCATCCTCTGCCATTTCCTCAACTTCAAATCACCAGTTCATCATTAATAGACGCAATCATCAGACAAGTCCTTAGCATTGTTAGCACAACACTGAAAAAAGAGAATTTTTTACCGTGTTCTTCCGGCTCATTCATTCCTGAGGGTTGCCTGTAGATTTAGATGCCGTCGCTGATCGCCTTGGACTAACGCTCATGTTGGTTTGGTTTCACCCTTGCGGCGTTAGCACGGTGGGCAGGAATGAGGAGGCTGCGACCCGCCAAGATCCGTCCATCGGCGAGGGGGGCATGTCATGGCCGAGCAGGATTACACTTGGAGGAGGAGCTGGCGGCGGCGCGGCGGACTGGGAGGATGCGTGGTGTCGGAGCTCGCGGCGGCACCCTAATCCCCACGGCAGGATGTGGACAGAGGTGGGTTTCTTGGGAAAGCCCACAAATCCCACATAATTTTTAAAAGCATGTACAATGATTGATAAGATAGTCTTATCTTAAGTCTTGCATGTAATTTAAAGATGACAAAAAAAATGTCTATAATGGGTTATCTCTTAGCCTTATCTTTAATAACTAGCTATTCCTAAAAATATGGTGAAACATATTGTGTTAAGAGATCATCTCTTGTCTTCTCTTAAATAAAGAAGACCAGCCTTTTCTTATGATTTCTCTCTCCTCCACCTCATCATTTATCCTATGTGACATTCTTAAGATAGAACCATTGTACATACCCTAACGCAGCCCGTGGGTGTCCACGTACACGAATTAGTGGGCTTGGAAAGTGGGCGCCGTGGACAGCCCGTGTCCACCTGCAGCCTGAGATGGAGGTCACTAGTGGGAGAGAGGGGGAGGAGGTCGCCCGTGGTGGAGAGGTTGGTGGCTGCTGCTTGGCTGGAATCGGGAGGATGACAAGGTTGGAAGAATCTACCGTAGGAGCTATATATTTCTCGTTTGCCAGTCCTAAGTAGGTCTCGTCTCTAGCGGGAGGCAGATGGGTCGGACCAACACGGGCCTTGGGCCCATTTTCGGGAAAGTTTTTTAATGGTTTCCGGTGTGATTTTAATGTTTGCTTCTGTAGTGGTTTCGACAGATTTTCACCGGTTTTTCGTGTTTCTTATCAGTTTTCTTCGTGGTGACTTATTCCAAATACACTGTGCAATTTTCATGTACACATGGAGTATTTTTCATTGATACATGTTGAATATTTTTTAAATACATGATTTATATTTCTTTAAATACATGATTTTGAACAATACATGTTAAACATTTTTCAAATAGATATAGAAACATTTTTGAATTATGCAAAACTTTTATAACTAGTTGAACATTTGTTACATTGTATAAATATTTATTTAAATGTCATGAACATATTTTTTGAAACAGGTGAATATTTTTGAAATGTCAAGTATTATGTTTTGAATGGTATGATTATTTTTGAATCACTGAATGTTTTTTACATTGTATATTTGTTTTCCTGAAAATGCCCGAGCTTTATTAAAAATGCATGATTTTTTTATTCACATTGTTTTGAGTGCCATTAATTTTTTTAAAGTTGCACAACATTTTTCAACACTACATAAACATTTTTTATACATTGCATAAATATATTTTTTAAACACACATAGAAACAATTTGAATAAAAATATTGAAATTAAGGATATGTTGGAATATAATTAAAATTATGAAATAAAAATATCAATTTAAACATAAATAGGCTATTGGAAGAAAGCCAATGAAACACCATATCACACAGCTATGTTTCTTCGGCCGGCCCATTTTGAGAGCACTACAGGTGACACTATATGTAGGCTTGTTGTAAGAGATAATGGTGAAATCACAAATTAAGGGGTGCCTCATGCAAATGCCGCTTCTAGCTTTTCTGATGTTGACAAGTGGCGCAATGCATGTGCGCTGCTTATCACAACCAGGAACTTTCCTTTTCTTATATATTCATTTCATTTTTCAAGACGTTTTATCTCTTGAACCATGCAACCAAACCATGAACCGTTTTCACTGTTAGATTTCTCACGTCAAGATCCTTGAAAGTAAATCCCATGTTAATAGGATCCAACCAATTTTATTTTCACCAAAAACAAAAAAAGCAGGAATCAAAAAAGCGGAAACAAAAAACCTAAAAAACCTAAAATGAAAAATTGAAAAAAAAATAGAAACAAAAAAGAGAGCCCGGAAGCAGGGTTAAGCTTTTTCATTTTTTGGGGAAGCACATGTTTTGCTTCTCTCTTTTTCATGGAAGCACGCAAAAGCAGCGGTGCCTTTTCTCTTTTCGGGACGCGGTTTGTGCTTCTCGTGGAAGTAACTCTCTGCTTTCCTTTTGCGGGAAGCACAATTGTGCTTCTTGCTTAAGCAAATGATGTACTCCTCATGAAAAAGCACTACTTCCTTAAAAATCCACCAAAACTTAGGGAAAGCAAGGAAAAAACTAAAAAAACAAATAGAACCCAAAACCGCATGTAGAAAAAGGAAAAAACTGACGATCGATGTGTTTGTACTTTTGTGGGATTTTTATGTTTCTTGTTGCCAACCAACAATGATAGTTTCTAGCACAGAAACAAATAAAGCCTATGTGAATTAGGCTGACCAAAATAGAGAAGTAAAAAATAATTAACATAAGACAGAGTGAACGACATCATCAACACTAGGACCAACCATGGCGTGAGGAAGCAACCACATGTTTATGCGCGCGGACTAGGAGACCATCAAGATTAGGGGTTGCTGGCATATTCGCCACGCCGAACATGGCTTGCCGCCAGAGACAAAGACGATGATGTGGGCCAGGTGCCACCCCCATGTTGTTGTGCATGTTGTTTCCAGTTATTGCATTATCACACACCCAGACAATTTTGTGTTTGCATAGTTCAGATAAGGAGGTTGAAGAAAAAAAGTTCAGATCAGAAAGCCCTTCGGAGGTTCACTGCTATTTTGGTAGTAAGCATAGGACGATTAAACCTGTTCAGGGCTGGGCGGGTTTGGGCCAGGTTTTGTAAAGCTGAAGCAAAAATCCCAAGCTGGGCCCAGCCCGCCCAAGCACATGAACAGTGTCATTTTCAATTAAAATAATTATATTCTGGATATTAAGATAATATAATATACCTATATTTCAAATAAAATATACATTTGTTGCCATTTCGGGGTTTTTAGGGCTTCGGGCGGGCTTGAGCGGAAAATATAGCTCGGTCCGCCCGAGGCAGGGCTCATCCTCCGGCCAAGCTGCCCATGCACAGATCTAGGACGTATTATGTGTTACTTTTCAATTATTTAGGACTAATTGTGTTGTATGTGCAATGCACCATTTCCTCAATGTACAATATTTGAATTGAAACTTTCCATTTGAAAAATAGAAGCATATCCACAATGATACAACATAACATAATCATGGAACAAGAAGTGCCATCTTGCAAGCTGAACAACATATCTAATAGAAGACCGTTCAATAGTTGTCTTATTACCAAACTACCATTCAAATTGAATTACCATTTCATAAAAAAATCTGAATTATCATTATGTTATCTTCACATGATTTAAATTTAAGATAAACCAATGCAAGAGAAATAAGTAAAAAAGTAAGGGCACCCTACGCTTTGCTTGATGTCTGTCTACTTTGTTAAGAATAAATCAGTGAAGCTATTACCAAATTTGGTGTGATCCGACATTTAACCGACAACTCAAAAATTATAACAACAAATTACATACACTATTAAATAAGAACAAGACTGATGTTTCTGTGCCTTCCAAAAATTTAGAGGTCGTGGCAAGCCATTAATGGAGACCAACGGCGATTTTATTCCCCAATTGGGTTTGCTTTCATTCTTGTGTTTTGCTGACTGATTTAGCCTACATATCAAGCCACCTAAATCCACAGTGAGCTATATCTAGGTGACTTCGTTCCCTTTATTGACCTTTTTATGCACCTTTTTTGGCAACATGTATGCTAGAAAGTGTATTTATCTGATACTGATGAAAAGAAGAGAAATAACAAATTGATGAACTTGTTGAATCCCAAAAGAAATCAATTGATAATTTTTTCAGAACTAGTAATTCTTAAAGGGATTTGGTACAATCGTCCATAGTAAATGTTTGTCATTCTCTTGATCAATAAATAGTTTGTAGTGTTAGTTTTAGAATCCTTAGATCATCGACCTATACTATGTATTGGATATTTACTTTTTTAATACAATATTTTGTGCGTCAACAAGGCCCCCTTGCTCTCATCTTACCCTGCCCCGTATATTTTTGGACCAGACATATTATCCTATTTTTTTGCATGGGGTGATCATTTTATGTGGAACTTTATTTCTCTAGTTACCGACCAACAAAACTAGATGGCAACACCAAAAAATCCTATGTAAAGTAGGCCGGCCAAAATAGAAAAAAAAGAACACCCAAACATAAGATATCAAGTAGTTGCAGGATATGTACGACACACCTATGAGATAAACCGCAATCTCTTCCGACACTCCATCTAGCCCTTATCAAACACGGCAAGGAAAAGGCCACACTTAAACAAAAAGAGGAGCACACATTAACAAAGAACAGAAAGGAAAGGACCTTATAAGAACAAAATACAATCCGTTCACTCATTTTTTTTCTAGAAAGGGAGGCCTAGTAATTCATGCATATCCATCATTGTAGACATGTAATTCTCTTTATACAGATGATAGGACCACTGAATTGAACACATTTATATTTCCATCTTTTGGTTAAAAGTACACAATGACCATCTAATTCAAACGTGAATTCGGAAATAAATTTTCATTGTACTAAAAGATAGTATTGTCTTGATTTAGGCTTTGGAAATAATTATTGTGCACACACCACACCAACCTCAATCGCGTTGTGTAAATATTAGAGATGTGCTACCTTCAATCTTAACTCGATATATGTCTACCTAGTTGTCATGGCGTCTTTTTCCTATGGCGTGCTTCTTACACCATCTCTCAAATGTCAAGACTTAAGAGGAGGAAGAAGTGACACATTGATCTAGAAGTTACACAATGTATCATGTTTGGAATAGTAGGCATCCAGGAATATGTTCATTCATGTGCTCTGAAGACTCGTGTAACAGAAGCAATTACCGCCACCACTTAAAGCACCACACCTAGACAACAGTTGTCTAGGTATTTGATTGAGGAGGCATCGAGTTAGGAAGAGAACACAGAAACGCAGGCTGGGAAGACTAGAAGCAGATGCGTAGGCTGAGAACACTAGAAGCAAATGCACGCCTTGTCGCGTCATCTAGTCTGCACTATTTCTCTGGTTGTCATTTTGTTATTCAAGAGTTTTGTACTAGTAGGACATATTATGCGCTAGCCACCCCTTCTTTGGTATTAGCACATAGTACATCTGATTTACAAAACGAAAGAGTCCTAAGAAAATGGAAATCCCCTTCATAATTATCCAATTGACAAAATGGGCAGCCTAACGCCCTCTCTGTACTGATCAACTCTCTACTGATCAACCATGACCCTCCCTGTACTCCTTGCCCGATAAACAGAGCCATGGGAGACAAAACGTTTGGGAAAATAACAGAAGAACTGTGTACCCAATAGATGATCACTGCACACACTGACAGCACACACCAGTAGATGAAACATAAATCAACAGCAGACTTCTAAATGTTAACATCAGGCACATTATTATGACAGTAGTTTTGCTCGGCGTATACAACAGTACACCAAAAATACAACATTTTAGAAAATAGAGTTGGCACCATACAAGTTCACAGGCAGAATTAAAAAAAAACTAGCTAAGAACACCACTGCCACTGCTAGTTGTTTAACACTTCAATATAGTCCCCATAAGCTCTAGAGTTGTGATAGCCATCTTTCAGTATTTAAAACCAGCATACAGAGAAGCTATCTGCTATCGAATGTCACCTTCAGTAGCATAAATCATCCATACTTAAATATAAAATCATTTTAAGTATTGACTAGTGACTAGAGCTTCCAGACCATATTGTTACAAGAAATGGGATCCACACATTCCGTAGCATGACAAGGCAACAGGAGACACAAATGCAGGCGCTGCAAAACATATAATATATTCTCAAAGAGAGAATAAGG
Organism: Aegilops speltoides; assembly: GCA_021437245.1. Taxonomy (NCBI): domain Eukaryota; kingdom Viridiplantae; phylum Streptophyta; class Magnoliopsida; order Poales; family Poaceae; genus Aegilops; species Aegilops speltoides. Next base: position 27,026 of record JAHHZJ010001321.1, read on the forward strand.
ACAGAGCAGAATTTAACAGAGCGATCATAATATCCATAGTTAAAGTAGCGGGGTGTTACAAATGCATGGGCTGGTAACTGCCATGAATATATACAATTACACAAGCAAAAGCTCAGTCACTACATCACCTGCAGTAGACAATACATGAGTGCGCTCAAGCACCAACAAAAACTATCACAACTTCATAAACATTTACCCAAGTCACTGCTGCCCAAATTCAAGACCCAACTCCAATATCACTAGACAGATGGACAACTGTGAAGCTGCACTGCACAAAAAGACAATTAGTGCCCATTTGCCAATGATTCTGAGAACAAGGAACATATGCATAAAAGGAGTCTTCCTCCCAGTCAGACCCTTCAACTTGGCAATCAGATCCAAGTTGGCATGTAAAACTCAGCTCCATTGAATCCATGTCATACGACATTAGTGTGTTCTCCTCCCCACAGAGTATGAAAATCATATTGCGTTCTGGGTGGAATGAGATGACATTGTAATGCTTTTGAAACGACGAATACCATGCCCCAAACAGTTCCAAGTTGCTGACTTTGTGCTTCAAGGTCCAGTTCCGTCTATTGTAATCCTGAAGAACCCAGACTGATAGTTCAGAACCATGAGCACCAGTACTGTTTGCTAAATACAACTTTCTCTGTGATGGAAAAACATCATTGATAAAATCATCATCATAGTATGGTTTCTTAGGAATAACAGTGATCCACGAAATATTTCCTTCAACGTCAGCAGCTACTATTAAGTTATCAAAGGCAGCCAAATGCAGGAACCCATTCAGAAAAACGCTTCTCGAATTCCAGGGCACTGCAAATGAATCATCACGATGCACGATGTGCGGTGTGACCGTCCATACTCCAGCTTTGGACGAGTAGACCGCTAATGCATTGATGTGTTTAAGGCATCTGCTGTCATCCTCATATGCAAGCCAGGTCTCATCAATTATGAATTCGAACACATGAAAGTGGGAGGAGACCAAAGGGTCGAACCCCAAGCGAGCGACCTCCACCTCGCGGGACCAGTTGGTTGGAGGAACAACCACCCATTTCTCAGTGGCGGGATTACACACAATGTAATCCAGTGTCTCAGGATCAGTCGCCTTCCAGCAGCGGCAGATGAGGAGACCATTGCAGCAGTCCAAGATGTCAAGGCTGTGACATCTTGGCAGGAATGAGAGGGACGGGAGGGTCATCTTTTCCTGAGACGTTGGTGAAATAGCGAACCCCCTTACTTCATAGAAGAATCCGGCGAGGGACTGTGGCATCTTCTTGCGGTGGTCGGGGTGGGAGAAGAGGTCGCGCCAGCGCGTGGAGACGCACTTGCAGCAGCAGGTGGACTTGTACGGAACACGCGAGATGATCTCCACGAGGAGGCCGTCGGTGAGGTTGGCCGTCGGGTCGCTCCCCTCCACACACTTCTCCTTCTTGGAGTCCCCCACCATGGTCGTCCGTGGAGACAAGGAGGTCGCAATCTGCGCAGATCGGGGAAAAGATTAGAGATCCAGCGCGGCTAGCTGTGAGGAGAGCTTGAGGGAAGAGGATCTACCAGGTGCTTGCTGAGAGAACGAAGAAGCGGAGAGTGGCCGGAGCGTCAGCTGCTAGCGACTGAGGTTTGCGCAGCCGCCATAGTCCATAGATGCGGCGGAGCTCGGGAGTGAAGTGGAGGCGACGCGGGGGAGTGCAGGGTTGGGTCGTGCGTGTGACTCTCTGAGTGTGACCCTTTCCTTTTTATTGGGCCGCGTCCAGTCGGAATTGACAAAGATGTGGTGTTGTTGCTACCGTGTGCAAAGCCTAAACAAATGCTAGTGTGTAGAAAAAAAGAGAGAACAACATACTACATTTCTATGGGAGAAAAAAACAAAATAGTCAACCACCCGCGTCGATGAGCATTGAAGAAGAAAATCATTGAGCATTAAGCAAGAAACGGAACAACCCGTGACGATGTCGCTCCAGCACAACCCGTGGACCGACACACCTTCCCGTGATCCTCCCGCTAACTGTGCCCCCACCACCCCGCCCACTGAAAGCGGCCAACACCACACAACCACACCCGCAACAGGGGAACTCGTGCGCCAAACCATCACACCTCACGATGTTGCCAAGAAGAGGCCACACCGTTGCCAATGCCCACGGGAGCTTTGTCTGGCGATGCCCTCTGATGGCGGCGAGAGGAGCGGAGGAGGCAGGGGACCCCGACAACTAAATCTAGCACTCCGGTGGAGCCGCCGGAGCCGCACAGGAGAAGATCAAGGCCATCGAGCGCATGCGCAAACCGAGTCGGCTGCGCGACGTCCAGAAGTTCACCGGGTGCTTGGCCTTGGTCAGCCGGTTTCTAAGCCGGCTGGGCGAGAGGGCGCTACCCCTGTATCAGCTGATGAAGAAAACAAGTCCGTTCAAATGGAACGACAAGGCAGACGAGGCCTTCCAAGACCTCAAGCGCATGCTCTCCACCGCACCAGTCCTGGTCGCGCCGACCGACAAGGAGCCGTTGTTGCTCTACATTGTCGCGACCTCGCGGGCGGTCAGCACGGTGCTGGTGGTTGAGCGACCAGAGAAGGGCAAGATCCAGGCCGTCCAGCGCCCAGTCTACTACCTGAGCGAGGTGCTCTCCGTCTCCAAGCAGAACTACGCGCACTACCAGAAAATGTGTTACGGTGTGTACCTCACCGCCAAGAAGCTGAAGCAGTACTTCCAAAAGCACGTCAGCACCTCGTAAGCACGGCGTCTATCGGAGAAATCATCGGGTGCCGGGACGCCTCTGGCCGGGTCACCAAGTGGGCGATCCAGCTAGCCGGTCACACCATCCTTTACGAGCCCCGCACCACGATCAAGTCTCAAGCCCTGTCCAACTTCCTCATCGACTGGACCGAGACCCAGTACCTGCCGCCGCCTCCCGACTCGACGCATTGGCGCTTGCACTTCGACGTGTTGAAGATGCGACTCGGCTTGGGGGCCGGCATCGTGCTGTCATCTCCGAAGGGCGACCGGCTCTGCTACGCGCTCCAGATCCACTTCGCCGCCTCCAACAACGTCGCCGAATATGAAGCCCTTGTGCACGGCCTCCGGCTTGCCAAGGAACTCGGCATCCGGTGCATTCTGTGCTACGGCGACTCGGACCTGGTGGTGCAGCAGTGCTCCGATGAGTGGGACGCCCGCGACTCCAACATGGCAAGTTACTGCTTCCTCGTCCAGAAGCTGTCCGGATCCTTCGAGGGCTGCGAGTTCCTCCACGTCCCGCGCGCGGAGAACGAGGTAGCCGACACGCTCGGCAAGATTGCCTCGTCACGACAAGCCATTCCGTCCGGCGTCTCCCTCGAGCACCTGCGCAAGCCGTCCGTCAAGCCATCGCCGGACTCCGAGTCCATTCATGTTCCAGAAGACCCGACCGTACCTCAAGCTGGCCCGGGGATAGCTGAACCCGGCCCAGGGGCTGCTCAGCTCAACCCGGCCACCATCGACCCGGACCCGACCATCGCCATCCCCGACCCGGGGGCTTCTCAACCCAGCCCGGGGGCTGCCGACTCGGAACCACCCTGGTGGCCGTCTTCGCCGTGGTTACAGCTCCATCTTGGGCCCTCCCAATATCAGAATTCTTGGAGAACGAGGTTCTCCCCATGGACGAGACCGAGGCTCAGCAAGTGCAGCGCCGGGCGTCCGCCTATAGCATCATCAACAACGAGCTCGTCAAGCGCAGCTCCACCGGCATGTTCCAGCGCTGCGTCGAGCAGGAACGGGGCATCGACATCCTCCTCGACATCCACCAGGGCGAGTGCGGGCACCACGCCGCATCGCGATCCCTGGTGGCCAAGGCGTTCCGCCACGGTTTCTACTGGCCCCTCGAAGACGCCGAGTCACTCGTTCTCAGGTGTGAAGGGTGCCAGCGCTTCAGCAAACGCAGCCACCAGCCGGCGTCAGCACTCCGCACCGTACCGATCGCCTGGCCCTTCGCGGTCTGGGGACTCGACATGGTGGGCCCCTTCAAAACCGCTCGAGGCGGCATGGCGCACCTGCTGGTGGCAGTGGACAAATTCACCAAGTGGATCGAGGCAAGACCAATCAAGAAACTGGACGGGCCAACAGCCGTCCGGTTCATCAAGGACATAGCGGTGCGCTACGGCATGCCGAACAACATCATCACCGACAACGGCACCAACTTCGCCAAGGGCGCGCTCGAGCACATCGCTCGTCTCCGCATCCGCCGACTTGGCCTCCGTTGCGCATCCGCGGTCCAACGGGCAGGTCTCCTGGCGCTCAGTCGCTCAGCCATCTACCAGCAGGGTCTGAGGCACTACCACAGCAAGAAGATCAAGCCCCTCGCGTTCCGCGAGGGCGACCTCGTCCTCCGACTCGTCCAAGAGCAGGCAGGCCAGCACAAGTTGTCCCCTCCATGGGAGAGCCCATTCATCGTGAGCAGGGCCTTGCGCGATCGCAACGCCTACTACCTCATCGATGCACACAAGTCAAAGAAGCGCAAGAAGGACACCGCCGGTGAAGAAACGACACGGCCGTGGAACGCGAAACTCCTCCGCCCGTTTTACAGTTAGCCGCACGAGTGTATGTGTCGTTGTCTTTTGTAAACGCACACGTGTATCCTAGGTCTCTCATATATATCGGGGGTAGACACACGATGTAACCTATGCCAACATAATAGCACAGGTGCGCAAGGGGGAGCCGGCGGCGTGTGCCGGCGCCCGGGTGGCCGGTGTACGGTATTATGACGGTGTCACGGGGAGGAGCGCCCGTAGTCAGGCCCCGGGGATGTAGCCATATCGGTGAACCTCGTTAACAAATCTCGGCGTCGTGCTCGTGTGATTGCTTGGTCCTTGGATGATCGACAGTATGCCTCGGATTTATTGTGATAGTCTAAATATTAACAGCGGCAAGAATTAAGTTATGTCCCAATAATTTGTCTAATCGATGCATTATTAGTGATGTTGAGCATAGCCAATTTACGCTTACACAAGGCTATTACTAAAGTTAGCAAATGGACCATAACTTGAAGCTTGATGTGCTTCCTACCTACTCAGAAAACACAATGAGCAGTCCTATAATGTTTTAAGAAATGAGATCCTTTCATAGTTACATACTCTTTCAAGATATTGCAGTATCGGTAAAATATGGATGCTTACAAGTATACATTTACATACAAAAGTAAATAAGAAATAAAATCCATAACAGTAAATGAGTATGAGCAAGAAAGTTAAGACGGCGCTACTACCTGTTTTAACACTACTGCACACAAAAGGTAGCCACTCCTTTGATGATTTATCATTACAGATTACAGTTTGTTTGAGGAACAGAAGGCTCCTGCTCTTATCTTGGGGAGCATGTGGAGATTTCTGCCTTCATTCAGAAAGAAAACTTGAGACCTCAAATGTAAATTTCTCAACACAATCACTAGGAAGGGTAAATATCGATGCTACTCCCTCTGTTCACTTTTATAAGACTTTGAAGACATTTCAGGCAATGTATAAAACAGCCCATTTTAAGTTATTTGAAATGTCTTACAAAAGTGAACCGAGGGAGTACTACAGCTATAATGTATGCTCGTGTGCCATCCTCTGCCATTCCCTCTAACTTCAAATCACCAGTTCATCATTAATAGACGCAATCATCAGACAAGTCCTTAGCATTGTTAGCACAACACTGAAAAAAGAGAATTTTTTACCGTGTTCTTCCAGCTCATCCATTCCTGAGGGTTGCCTGCAGATTTAGATGCCGTCGCTGATCGCCTTGGACTGATGCTCATGTTCGTTTGGTTTCACCCTTGCCAGCGTTGGCACGGGTGGGCAGGAATCCGAGGGAGACTGCGACCCCCGCGAAGATCCCGTCCATCGGCGAGGGGGGCATGTCGTGGCCGAGCAGGATTACACTTGGAGGAGGAGCTGGCGGTGGAGCGGCAGGACGCGCTCACGCACGGATGTGGAACTCGCGGCGGCGCGGCGGACTGGGAGGATGCGTGGTGTCGGAGCTTGCGGCGGCACCCTAATCCCCACGGCAGGATGTGGACAGAGGTGGGTTTCTTGGGAAAGCCCACAAATCCCACACAATTTTTAAAAGCATCTACAATGGTTGATAAGATAGTCTTATCTTAAGTCTTGAATGTAATTTAGAGATGACAAAAAAATGTCTATAATGGATTATCTTTTAGACTTATCTTTAATACTTAGCTATTCCTAAAAATATGGTGAAATATATTGTGTTAAGAGATCATCTCTTGTCTTCTCTTAAATAAAGAAAACAAGCCATTTCTTATGATTTCTGTCTCCTCCACCTCATCATTTATCCTATGTGACATTCTTAAGATAGAACCATTGTACATACCCTAACGCAGCCCGTGGGTGTCCACGTACACGAATTAGTGAGCTTGGAAAGTGGGCGCCGTGGACAGCCCGTGTCCACTGCAGCCTGAAATGGAGGTCACTAGTGGGAGAGAGGGGGAGGAGGTCGCCCGTGGTGGAGAGGTTGGTGGCTGCTGCTTGGCAGGAATCGGGAGGATTACAAGGTTGGAAGAAGCTACCGTAGGAGCTATATATTTCTCGTTTGCCAGTGCTAAGTAGGTCTCGTCTCTAGCGGGAGGCAGATGGGTCGGACCAACACGGGGCCTTGGGCCGATTTTCGGGAAAGTTTTTTAATGGTTTCCGGTGTGATTTTAATGTTTGCTTCTGCAGTGGTTTTGGCCGATTTTTCGCGTGGTTTTTTCCTCTTTGCTTTTTTGGTGGTTTTGACTGGTTTTTCATGTGTTTTTTCCTGTTCATTTCTGTGCTATGTTTCTTTCACCGGTTTTCCGTGTTTCTTATCAGTTTTCTTCGTGGTGACTTATTCCAAATACACTGTGCAATTTTCATGTATACATGAAGTATTTTTCATTGATACATGTTGAATATTTTTTAAATACATGATTTATATTTCTTTAAATACATGATTTTGAACAATACATGTTAAACATTTTTCAAATAGATAAAGAAACATTTTTGAATTATACAAAACTTTTCTAACTAGTTGAACATTTGTTACATTGTATAAATATTTATTTAAATGTCATGAACATATTTTTTGAAACAGGTGAATATTTTTGAAATGTCAAGTATTATGTTTTGAATGGTATGATTATTTTGAATCACTGAATGTTTTTTACATTGTATATTTGTTTTCCTGAAAATACCGAGCTTTATTCAAAATGCATGATTTTTTATTCACATTGTTTTGAGTGCCATTAATTTTTTTTAAGTTGCACAACATTTTTCAACACTACATAAACATTTTTTTAAACATTGCATAAATATGTTTTAAAACACCGCAGAAACAATTTGAATAAAAATATTGAAATTGAGGATATGTTGGAATATAATAAAAATTATGAAATAAAAATATCAATTTAAACATAAATAGGCTATTGGAAGAAAGCCAATGAAACACCATATCACACAGCTATGTTTCTTCGGCCGGCCCATTTTGAGAGCACTTCAGGTGACACTGTATGTAGGATTGTTGTAAGAGATAATGGTGAAATCACAAATTAAGGGGTGCCTCTTGCAAATGCCGCTTCTAGCTTTTATGATGTTGATAAGTGGCGCAATGCATGTGCGCTGCTTATCACAACCAGGAAGTTTTCCTTTTCTTATATATTCATTTTTCAAGACGTTTTATATTTTGAACCATGCAACCAAACCATGAACCGTTTTCACTGTTAGATTTCTCACGTCAAGATCCTTGAAAGTAAATCCCATGTTAATAGGATCCAACCAATTTTATTTTCACCAAAAACAAAAAAAGCAGGAATAAAAAAAACAGAAACAAAAAACCTAAAAAACCTAAAATGAAATTTTTTAAAAAAAATAGAAACAAAAAAGAGAGCCCGGAAGCAGGGTTAAGTTTCATTTTTTGGGAAGCACATGTTTTGCTTCTCTCTTTTTCATGGAAGCACGCAAAAGCAGCGGTGCCTTTTCTCTTTTCGGGACGCAGTTTGTGCTTCTCGTGGAAGTAACTCTCTGCTTTCCTTTTGCGGGAAGCACAATTGTGCTTCTTGCTTAAGCAAATGTTGTACTCCTCATGGAAAAGCACTACTTCCTAAAAAATCCACCAAAACTTAGGGAAAGCAAAGAAAAAACTGAAAACTAAAAAAACAGATAGAACCCAAAACCGCATGTAGAAAAAAAAAACTGACGATCGATGTGTTTGTACTTTTGTGGGATTTTTATGTTTCTTGTTGCCAACCAACAATGATAGTTTCTAGCACAGAAACAAATAAAGCCTATGTGAATTAGGCTGACCAAAATAGAGAAGTAAAAAATAATTAACATAAGACAGAGTGAACGACATCATCAACCCTAGGACCAACCATGGCGTGAGGAAGCAACCACATGTTTATGCGCGCGGACTAGGAGACCATCAAGATTAGGGGTTGCTGGCATATTCGCCTACGTCGGAACATGGCTTGCCGGCCAGAGACAAAGATGATGATGTGGGACAGGTGCCACCCCCATGTTGTTGTGCATGTTGTTTCCAGTTATTGCATTATCACACACGCAGACAATTTTGTGTTTGCATAGTTCAGATAAGGAGGTTGAAGAAAAAAAGTTCAGATCAGAAAGCCCTTCAGAGGTTCACTGCTATTTTGGTAGTAAGCATAGGACGTATTAAACCTGTTCAAACCCCGGGCCAGGCCGGGTTTCGGGCCAGGTTTACTAAAGCCCGAAGCAAAAATTCCAAGCCTGGGCCCAGCCCGGCCCGAAGGACATGAACAGTGCCATTTTCAATTAAAATAATTATATTCTGGATATTAAGATAATATAATATACCTATATTTCAAATAAAATATACATTTGTTGCCATTTCGGGGTTTTTTCGGGCTTCCAGACCGGGCTTCAGGCGGGAAAATATAGCTCGGGTCCGGCCTGGATGCCGGGCTTTCGGGCTCAGGCCTCCGGGCCAAGCTGCCCATGCACAGATCTAGGACGTATTATGTGTTACTTTTCAATTATTTACGACTAATTGTGTTGTATGTGCAATGCACCATTTCCTCAATGTACTATATTTGAATTGAAACTTTCCACTCGAAAAATAGAAGCATATCTACAATGATACAACATAACATAATCATGGAACAAGAAGTGCCATCTTGCAAGCTGAACAACATATCTAATAGAAGAGCGTTCAATAGTTGTCTTATTACCAAACTACCATTCAAATTGAATTACCATTTCCACAATTGTTTTTGAATTATCATTATGTTATTTTCACATGATTCAAAATTAAGATAAACCAATGCAAGAGAAATCAAAAGAAAGTAAGGGCACCCAACGCTTTGCTTGATGGCTGTCTACTTTGTTAAGAATAAATCAGTGAAGCTATTACCAAATTTGGTGTGATCCGACATTTAACCGACAACTCAAAAATTATAACAACAAATTACATACACTATTAAATAAGAACAAGACTGATGTTTCTGTGCCTTCCAAAAATTTAGAGGTCGTGGCAAGCCATTAATGGAGACCAACGAAGCGATTTTATTCCCCAATTGGGTTTGCTTCCATTCTTGTATTTTGCTGACTGATTTAGCCTACATATCAAGCCACCTAAATCCACAGTGAGCTATATCTAGGTGACTTCGTTCCCTTTATTGACCTTTTTATGCACCTTTTTTGGCAACATGTATGCTCGAAAGTGTATTTATCCGATATTGATGAAAAGAAGAGAAATAACAAATTGATGAACTTGTTGAATCCCAAAAGGAATCAATTGATAATTTTTTCAGAACTAGTAGTTCTTTAATGGATTTGGTACAAGCGTCCATAGTAAATGTTTGTCGTTCTCTTGATCAATAAATAGTTTATAGTGTTCGTTTTAGAATCCTTAGATCATTGACCTATACTATGTATTGGATATTTACTTTTTTAATACAATATTTTGTGCGTCAACAAGGCCCCCCTTGCTCTCATCTTACCCTGCCTCGTATATTTTTGGACCGGACATATTATCCTTTTTTTTTGCATGGGGCGATCATTTTATGTGGAACTTTATTTCTCTAGTTACCGACCAACAAAACTAGATGGCAACAGCAAAAAATCCTATGTAAAGTAGGCCGACCAAAATAGAAAAAAAAACACCCAAACATAAGATATCAAGTAGTTGCAGGATATGCACGACACACCTATGAGATAAACCGCAATATCTTCCGACACTCCATCTAGCCCTTATCAAACACGGTAAGGAAAAGGCCACACTTAAACAAAAAGAGGAGCACACATTAACAAAGAACAGAAAGGAAAGGACCTTATAAGAACAAAATACAATCCATTCACTCATTTTTTTCTAGAAGAGCAGGGAGGCCTAGTTATTCATGCATATCCATCATTGTAGACATGTGATTCTCTTTATACAGATGCTAGGACCACTGAATTGAGCACATTTATATTTCCATCTTTTGGTTAAAAGTACACAATGACCATCTAATTCAAACGTGAATTCAGAAATAAATTTTCATTGTACTAAAAGATAGTATTGTCTTGATTTAGGCTTTGGAAATAATTATTGTGGACACACCACACCAACCTCAATCGTGTTGTGTAAATATTAGAGATGTGCTACCTTCAATCTTAACTCGATATATATCTACCTAGTTGTCATGGCGTCTTTTTCCTATGGCGCCCTTCTTACACCATCTCTCAAATGTCAAGACTTAAGAGGAGGAAGAAGTGCCACACTGATCTAGAAGTTACACAATGTATCATGTTTGGAATAGTAGGCATCCAGGAATATGTTCATTCATGTGCTCTGAAGACTCGTGTAACAGACCTAACTATGGCCACCACTTAAGGGACCAAACCTAGACAAAAATTGTCTGGGTATTTGATTGAGGAGGCATCGAGTTAGGAAGAGAACACAGAAACGCAGGCTGGGAAGACTAGAAGCAGATGCGTAGGCTGAGAACACTAGAAGCAAATGCACGCCTTGTCGCGTCATCTAGTCTGCACTATTTCTCTGGTTGTCATTTTGTTATTCAAGAGTTTTGTACTAGTAGGACATATCATGCGCTAGCCACCCCTTCTTTGGTATTAGCACATAGTACATCTGATTTACAGAACGAAAGAGTCCTAAGAAAATGGAAATCCCCTTCATAATTATCCAATTAACAAAATGGGCAGCCTAACGCCCTCTCTGTACTGATCAACTCTCTACTGATCAACCATGACCCTCCCTGTACTCCTTGCCCAATAAACAGAGCCATGGGAGACAAAACGTTTGGGAAAATAACAGAAGAACTGTGTACCCAATAGATGATCACTGCACACACCAGTAGATGAAAAATAAATCAACAGCAGACTTCTAAGTGTTAACATCAGGCACATTATTATGACAGTAGTTTTGCTCGGCGTATACAACAGTACACCAAAAATACAACATTTTAGAAAATGGAGTTGGCACCATACAAGTTCACATGCAGAATAAAAAAGAAACTAGCTAAGAACACCACTGCCACTGCTAGTTGTTTAACACTTCAATATAGTCCCCATAAGCTCTAGAGTTGTGATAGCCATCTTTCAGTATTTAAAACCAGCATATAGAGAAGCCATCCGCTATCGAATGTCACCTTCAGTAGCATAAATCATCCATACTTAAATATAAAATCATTTAAGTATTGACTGGTGACTATAGCTTCCAGACCATATTGTTACAAGAAATGGGATCCATACATAACTGTTAAAGACTAATCCAAATTACGTATTAGAGTTGGAAACGTGGCTTGCATGCCAACGTGAGCATCATGTACTAGGAGTCCTAGTTTGAATAAGTTTTGGATTGCTAGGTTAGCTAGCTTCAGGTCGGTTTGGCCCCATATATATATGTGGTCATATACGTTGTAAAGAGCACCAGAAAAAGAGAAATAAAGGATCAGGAGCGACACACTCCTGTTGCTATAATCGAGTCTGGTGCCTTGTGTTCTCCCGTGAGTTTCTAGCCGGCCACTTCGTACGTATACGCGTGTGTTCCGGCCGGAGGGAGTTGATCCAGCGGCCTGGTATAGCTTCGTACGTGTGGTGATCGGAGAGTACCCGTAGGCTGGTGGCGTCAAGGGCGAGGCTACGCCAACAATTGGTATCAGAGCAAGGTTCAAGATCGTCAGGTGAGCGTTGTGACTGTGTAGAGCGACGGTCAAGATCATTTCTGAAAAAGGAGGAAGCGTGTTTGTCCAATACCCGATGCTGACGAAGAGCAACTACTCAATTTGGGCGGTCAAGATGAAGGCGTTGATGCGCGCACAAGGAGTTTGGGATGCGGTGGTGGCCGTCTCCGGCAAGGTGGACGACATGATGGATCAGAAGGCGTTGACGGCTATCTATCAAAGTATCCCGGATGATGTGTTCGCCTTCATTGCTGAGAAGACGACATCACATGAAGCTTGGGAGGCGATAAAGACCAACCGTCTTGGGGACGATCGCATCAAGGAGGCGAGGTTGCAAACCCTCAAGTCTGAGTTCGAGAGGCTCAAGATGAAGGACACGTAAACAATCGATGACTTTGCTCTCCGGATGACAACAATCGTCAATGGGATACGAGGGCATGGAGAAAAGTTCGAGGAGACAACTGCCGTTAAGAAAATCCTTCGAGCTGTTCCGCCAAAGTTTCTCCAGATTGCATCTGCCATAGAGCAGTTTGGCGATTTCAAGACGATGACTATGGAGGAAGTCATGGGAAGGTTGAAGGTTCATGAGGAACGATTGCGCGGCTATGTCGAGGACGACCAAGACGGCGAACAACTTTTGTTGACAAGATCAGAGTGGAGAGCAAGAGAGCGTCGTCGTGATAAATCCAAGGACAAGTGCTTCAATTGCCAAGACCTAGGACATCATGCTTATGAGTGTCCCAAAAGAAGAGGGTAAGAAGAAAAATCTGGCGGATTGCAATCTCATCCGGGATGATGAGGATGATCCGAGATTGTTCTAAAAAATAAAAAAGAAAGAAAAATTAAAAAGAAAAAAGAAAAGAAAAATAGTCATTGTGTTTTCTGTCGTCTTGTCAAAGGAGTCACATGTTGAAGCGGTGTGCACGGTGTTCCGTGAGTCATGTCCACGTCCTCGTGGAGCGTCCTGGTTGCGGCCAGTGTGGATTCGGTGTGATGCCGAAGGCGGACGGTGGTAGGCGAAGCCATCGTAAAGCGAGGAGGTGTGCGACCGGTGGAGAGTGGATCTACTGCAAGCAAGTACAAGGAGTATGGTGCGGACCGAGTGCAAGGCAGCGGCTAAGCAATGGCGGTGGCACAACATTGTAGAGCAAGGAGGCGCTGCATGTTTCCAGGCGGGTCATACTCAGCGTACAGACATGACATGTTTGGTCGAGTCGTAGATGTGGTAAGTTTGGATTAGGGAGAGATTGTTAGAGACTAATCCAAATTACGTATTAGAGTTGGAAACGTGGCTTGCATGCCAACGTGAGCGTCAAGTACTAGGAGTCCTAGTTTGAATCAGTTTTGGATTGCTAGGTTAGCTAGCTTCAGGTCGGTTTGGCCCCATATATATATGTGGTCATATACGTTGTAAAGAGCACCAGAAAAAGAGAAATAAAGGATCAGGAGCGACACACCCTTGTTGCTATAATCGAGTCTGGTGCCTTGCGTTCTCCCGTGAGTTTCTAGCCGCCACTTCAGACGATATCTGGCGTGTGTTCCGCCGGAGGAGTTGATCCAGCGACTGGTATAGCTTTCTACGTGTGGTGATCGGAGAGTACCCGTAGGCTGGTGGCGTCAAGGGCTAGGCTACGCCAACAATTGGTATCAGAGCAAGGTTCAAGATCGTTGGGTGAGCGTTGTGACTGTGTGGAGCGACGGTCAAGATCATTGCTGAAAAAGGAGGAAGCGTGTTTGTCCAATACCCGATGCTGACGAAGAGCAACTACTCAATTTGGGCGGTCAAGATGAAGGCGTTGATGCGCGCACAAGGAGTTTGGGATGCGGTGGTGGCCGTCTCCGGCAAGGTGGAAGACATGATGGATCAGAAGGCGTTGACGGCTATCTATCAAAGTATCCCGGATGATGTGTTCGCCTTCATTGCTGAGAAGACGACATCACATGAAGCTTGGGAGGCGATAAGGACCAACCGTCTTGGGGCCGATCGCATCAAGGAGGCGAAGTTGCCAACCCTCAAGTCTGAGTTCGAGAGGCTCAAGATGAAGGACACAGAAACAATCGATGACTTTGCTCTCCGGATGACAACAATCTTCAATGGGATACGAGGGCTTGGAGAAAAGTTCGAGGAGACAACTGCCATTAAGAAAATCCTTCGAGCTGTTCCGCCAAAGTTTCTCCAGATTGCATCTGCCATAGAGTAGTTTGGCGATTTCAAGACGATGACTATGGAGGAAGTCATGGGAAGGTTGAAGGTTCATGAGGAACGATTGCGCGGCTATGTCGAGGACGACCAAGACGGCGAACAACTTTTGTTGACAAGATCAGAGTGGAGAGCAAGAGAGCGTCGTCGTGATAAATCCAAGGACAAGTGCTTCAATTGCCAAGACCTAGGACATCATGCTTATGAGTGTCCCGAAAAGAAGAGGGGTAAGAAGAAAAATCTGGCGGATTGCAATCTCATCCAGGATAATGAGGATGATCCGAGATTGTTCTAAAAAAATAAAAAAAGAAAGAAAAAAGAAAAAAAGAAAAAATAGTCATTGTGTTTTCTGTCGTCTTGTCAAAGGAGTCACAGGTTGAAGCTGTGTGCACGGTGTTCCGTGAGTGATGTCCACGTCCTCGTGGAGCGTCCTGGTTGCGGCCAGTGTGGATTCGGTGTGATGCCGAAGGCGGACGGTGGTAGGCGAAGCCATCGTAAAGCGAGGAGGTGTGCGACCGGTGGAGAGTGGATCTACCGCAAGCAAGTACAAGGAGTATGGTGCGGACCGAGTGCAAGGCAGCGGCTAAGCAATGGCGGTGGCACAACATTGTAGAGCAAGGAGGCGCTGCATGTTTCCAGGCGGGTCATACTCAGCGTACAGACATGACATGTTTGGTCGAGTTGTTGATGTGGTAAGTTTGGATTACGGAAAGATTGTTAGAGACTAATCCAAATTACGTATTAGAGTTGGAAACGTGGCTTGCATGCCAACGTGAGCGTCAAGTACTAGGAGTCCTAGTTTGAATCAGTTTTGGATTGCTAGGTTAGCTAGCTTCAGGTCGGTTTGGCCCCATATATATATGTGGTCATATACATTGTAAAGAGCACCAAAGAGAAATAAAGGATCAGGAGCGACACACCCCTGTTGCTATAATCGAGTCTGGTGCCTTGTGTTCTCCCGTGAGTTTCTAGCCGCCACTTCAGACGATATCTACGCGTGTGTTCGGCGGAGTGAGTTGATCCAATGACTGGTATAGCTTTGTGCGTGTGGTGATCGGAGAGTACCCGTAGGCTGGTGGCGTCAAGGGCAAGGCTACGCCAACAATTGGTATCGAGCAAGGTTCAAGATCGTTGGGTGAGCGTTGTGACTGTGTGGAGTGACGGTCAAGATCATGGCTGAAATAGGAGGAAGCGTGTTTGTCCAATACCCAATGCTGACGAAGAGCAACTACTCAATTTGGGCGGTCAAGATGAAGGCATTGATGCGCGCACAAGGAGTTTGTGATGCGGTGGTGGCCGTCTCCGGCAAGGTGGACGACATGATGGATCAGAAGGCGTTGACGGCTATCCGTCAAAGTATCTCGGATGATGTGTTCGCCTTCATTGCTGAGAAGACGACATCAGATGAAGCTTGGGAGGCGATAAAGACCAACCGTCTTGGGGATGATCGCATCAAGGAGGCGAGGTTGCCAACCCTCAAGTCTGAGTTCGAGAGGCTCAAGATGAAGGACACGGAAACAATCGATGACTTTGCTCTCCGGATGACAACAATCTTCAATGGGATACGAGGGCTTGGAGAAAAGTTCGAGGAGACAACTGCCGTTAAGAAAATCCTTCGAGCTGTTCCGCCAAAGTTTCTCCAGATTGCATCTGCCATAGAGCAGTTTGGCGATTTCAAGACGATGACTATGGAGGAAGTCATGGGAAGGTTGAAGGTTCATGAGGAACGATTGCGCGGCTATGTCGAGGACGACCAAGACGGCGAACAACTTTTGTTGACAAGATCGGAGTGGAGAGCAAGAGAGCGTCGTCGTGATAAATCCAAGGACAAGTGCTTCAATTGCCAAGACCTAGGACATCATGCTTATGAGTGTCCCGAAAAGAAGAGGGGTAAGAAGAAAAATCTGGCGGATTGCAATCTCATCCAGGATGATGAGGATGATCCGAGATTGTTCTAAAAAATAAAAAAAAGAAAAAATAAAAAAGAAAAAAAGAAAAAGAAAAATAGTCATTGTGTTTTACATCGTCTTGTCAAAGGAGTCACTGAGTTGAAGCGGTGTGCACGGTGTTCCGTGAGTCATGTCCACGTCCTCGTGGAGCGCCCTGATTTGCGGCGGTGTGGATTCGTGTGATGCCAAGGCGGACGGTGGTAGGCGAAGCCATCGAAGCGAGGAGGTGTGCGACCGGTGGAGAGTGGATCTCGCAAGCAAGTACAAGGAGTATGGTGCGGACCGAGTGCAAGGCAGCGGCTAAGCAATGGCGGTGGCACAACATTGTAGAGCAAGGAGGCGCTGCATGTTTCAAAGGGTCATACTCAGCGTACGGACATGACATGTTTGGTCGACTCGTAGATGTGGTAAGTTTGGATTAGGGAGAGATTGTTAGAGACTAATCCAAATTACGTATTAGAGTTGGAAACGTGGCTTGCATGCCAACGTGAGCGTCAAGAACTAGGAGTCCTAGTTTGAATCAGTTTTGGATTGCTAGGTTAGCTAGCTTGGTCGGTTTGGCCCCATATATATATGTGGTCATATACGTTGTAAAGAGCACCGTAAAAGAGAAATAAAGGATCGGGAGCGACACACTCCTATTGCTATAATCGAGTCGGTGCCTTGTGTTCTCCGTGAGTTTCAGCCGCCACTTCAGACGATCTGGCGTGTGTTCCGGCCGGAGGGAGTTGATCCAGCGGCATGGTATAGCTTTGTACGTGTGGTGATCGGAGAGTACCCGTAGGCTGGTGGCGTCAAGGGCAAGGCTACGCCAACAATTGGTATCAGAGCAAGGTTCAAGATCGTTGGGTGAGCGTTGTGACTGTGTGGAGCGACGGTCAAGATCATGGCTGAAAAAGGAGGAAGCGTGTTTGTCCAATACCCGATGTTGACGAAGAGCAACTACTCAATTTGGGCGGTCAAGATGAAGGCGTTGATGCGCGCACAAGGAGTTTGGGATGCGGTGGTGGCCGTCTCCGGCAAGGTGGACGACATGATGGATCAGAAGGCGTTGACGGCTATCCATCAAAGTATCCCGGATGATGTGTTCGCCTTCATTGCTGAGAAGACGACATCAGATGAAGCTTTGGAGGCGATAAAGACCAACCGTCTTGGGGACGATCGCATCAAGGAGGCGAGGTTGCCAACCCTCAAGTCTGAGTTCGAGAGGCTCAAGATGGACACGGAAACAATCGATGACTTTGCTCTCCGGATGACAACAATCTTCAATGGGATACGAGGGCTTGGAGAAAAGTTCAAGGAGACAACTGCCGTTAAGAAAATCCTTCGAGCTGTTCCGCCAAAGTTTCTCCAGATTGCATCTGCCATAGAGCAGTTTGGCGATTTCAAGACGATGACTATGGAGGAAGTCATGGGAAGGTTGAAGGTTCATGAGGAACGATTGCGCGGCTATGTCGAGGACGACCAAGACGGCGAACAACTTTTGTTGACAAGATCGGAGTGGAGAGCAAGAGAGCGTCGTCGTGATAAATCCAAGGACAAGTGCTTCAATTGCCAAGACCTAGGACATCATGCTTATGAGTGTCCCGAAAAGAAGAGGGGTAAGAAGAAAAATCTGGCGGATTGCAATCTCATCCAGGATGATGAGGATGATCCGCGATTGTTCTAAAAGAATAAAAAAAGAAAGAAAAAATAAAAAAATAAAAAATAGTCATTGTGTTTTCTGTCGTCTTGTCAAAGGAGTCACAGGTTGAAGCGGTGTGCACGGTGTTCCGTGAGTCATGTCCACGTCCTCGTGGGCCCCTGATTGCGGCAGTGTGGATTCGTGTGATGTCAAGGCGGACGGTGGTAAGGCGAAGCCATCGTAAAGCGAGGAGGTGTGCGACCGGTGGAGAGTGGATCTCTGCAAGCAAGTACAAGGAGTATGGTGCGGACCGAGTGCAAGGCAGCGGCTAAGCAATGGCGGTGGCACAACATTGTAGAGCAAGGAGGCGCTGCATGTTTCAGCGGGTCATACTCAGCGTCTGAGACATGACATGTTTGGTCGAGTCGTAGATGTGGTAAGTTTGGATTAGGAGAGATTGTTAGAGACTAATATAAATTACGTATTAGAGTTGGAAACGTGGCTTGCATGCCAACATGAGCGCCAAGTACTAGGAGTCCTAGTTTGAATCAGTTTTGGATTGCTAGGTTAGCTAGCTTCAGTTGGTTTGGCCCCATATATATATGTGGTCATATCGTTGTAAAGAGCACCAAAAAAGAGAAATAAAGGATCGGGAGCGACACACCTGTTGCTATAATCGAGTCCGGTGCCTTGTGTTCTCCCGTGAGTTTCTAGCCGCCACTTCAGACGATATCTGGCGTGTGTTCGGCCGGAGGAGTTGATCCAGTGCCTGGTATAACCGTGCGTGTGGTGATCGGAGAGTACCCGTAGGCTGGTGGCGCTAAGGGCGAGGCTACGCCAACAATTGGTATCGAGCAAGGTTCAAGATCGTTGGGTGGCGTTGCCAGGACTGTGTGGAGCGACGGTCAAGATCATGGCTGAAAAAGGAGGAAGCGTGTTTGTCCAATACCCGATGCTGACGAAGAGCAACTGCTCAATTTGGGCGGTCAAGATGAAGGCGTTGATGCGCGCACAAGGAGTTTGGGATGCGGTGGTGGCCGTCTCCGGCAAGGTGGACGACATGATGGATCAGAAGGCGTTGACGGCTATCTATCAAAGTATCCCGGATGATGTGTTCGCCTTCATTGCTGAGAGGACGACATCACATGAAGCTTGGGAGGCGATAAAGACCAACCGTCTTGGGGACGATCGCATCAAGGAGGCGAGGTTGCAAACCCTCAAGTCTAAGTTCGAGAGGCTCAAGATGAAGGACACGGAAACAATCGATGACTCTGCTCTCCGGATGACAACAATCGTCAATGGGATACGAGGGCTTGGAGAAAAGTTCAAGGAGACAACTGCCGTTAAGAAAATCCTTCGAGCTGTTCCGCCAAAGTTTCTCCAGATTGCATCTGCCATAGAGTAGTTTGGCGATTTCAAGACGATGACTATGGAGGAAGTCATGGGAAGGTTGAAGGTTCATGAGGAACGATTGCACGGCTATGTCGAGGACGACCAAGACGGCGAACAACTTTTGTTGACAAGATCGGAGTAGAGAGCAAGAGAGCGTCGTCGTGATAAATCCAAGGACAAGTGCTTCAATTGCCAAGACCTAGGACATCATGCTTATGAGTGTCCCGAAAAGAAGAGGGGTAAGAAGAAAAATCTGGCAGATTGCAATCTCATCCAGGATGATGAGGATGATCCGAGATTGTTCTAAAAAAAAAAAAAATAAAGAAAAAATAAAAAAAGAAAAAAAGAAAAAGAAAAAATAGTCATTGTGTTTTCTGTCGTCTTGTCAAAGGAGTCACAGGTTGAAGCGGTGTGCACGGTGTTCCGTGAGTCATGTCCACGTCCTCGTGGAGCGCCCCTGATTCTGCTGCGGTGTGGATTCGTGTGATGTCAAGACGGACGGTGGTAAGCGAAGCCATCGTAAAGCGAGGAGGTGTGCGACCGGTGGAGAGTGGATCTACTGCAAGCAAGTACAACGAGTATGGTGCGGACCGAGTGCAAGGCAGCGGCTAAGCAATGGCGGTGGCACAACATTGTAGAGCAAGGAGGCGCTGCATGTTTCCAGGCGGGTCATACTCAGCGTACAGACATGACATGTTTGGTCGAGTCGTAGATGTGGTAAGTTTGGATTAGGGAGAGATTGTTAGAGACTAATCCAAATTACGTATTAGAGTTGGAAACGTGGCTTGCATGCCAACGTGAGCGTCAAGTACTAGGAGTCCTAGTTTGAATCAGTTTTGGATTGCTAGGTTAGCTAGCTTCAGGTCGGTTTGGCCCCATATATATATGTGGTCATATACGTTGTAAAGAGCACCAGAAAAAGAGAAATAAAGGATCAGGGGCGACACACCCCTGTTGCTATAATCGAGTCTCGTGCCTTGTGTTCTCCCATGAGTTTCTAGCCGGCCACTTCGTACATATACGCGTGTGTTCCGGCCGGAGGGAGTTGATCCAGCGGCCTGGTATAGCTTCGTACGTGTGGTGATCGGAGAGTACCCGTAAGCTGGTGGCGTCAAGGGCGAGGCTACGCCAACAATTGGTATCGAGCAAGGTTCAAGATCGTTGGGTGGCGTTACATTGTGTGGAGCGACGGTCAAGATCATGGCTGAAAAAGGAGGAAGCGTGTTTGTCCAATACCCGATGCCGACGAAGAGCAACTACTCAATTTGGGCGGTCAAGATGAAGGCGTTGATGCGCGCACAAGGAGTTTGGGATGCGGTGGTGGCCGTCTCCGGCATGGTGGACGACATGATGGATCAGAAGGCGTTGACGGCTATCTATCAAAGTATCCCGGATGATGTGTTCGCCTTCATTGCTGAGAAGACGACATCACATGAATCTTCGGAGGCGATAAAGACCAACCGTCTTGGGGACGATCGCATCAAGGAGGCGAGGTTGCCAACCCTCAAGTCTGAATTTGAGAGGCTCAAGATGAAGGACACGGAAACAATCGATGACTTTGCTCTCCGGATGACAACAATCTTCAATGGGATACGAGGGCTTGGAGAAAAGTTCGAGGAGACAACTGCCATTAAGAAAATCCTTCGAGCTGTTCCGCCAAAGTTTCTCCAGATTGCATCTGCCATAGAGCAGTTTGGCGGTTTCAAGAAGATGACTATGGAGGAAGTCATGGGAAGGTTGAAGGTTCATGAGGAACGATTGCGCGGCTATGTCGAGGATGACCAAGACGACGAACAACTTTTGTTGACAAGATCGGAGTGGAGAGCAAGAGAGCGTCGTCGTGATAAATCCTAGGACACGTGCTTCAATTGCCAAGACCTAGGACATCATGCTTATGAGTGTCCCGAAAAGAAGAGGGGTAAGAAGAAAAATCTGGCGGATTGCAATCTCAGCCAGGATGATGAGGATGATCCGAGATTGTTCTAAAAAAAATAAAAAAAGAAAGAAAAAATAAAAAAAGAAAAAATAGTCATTGTGTTTTCTGTCGTCTTGTCAAAGGAGTCACAGGTTGAAGCGGTGTGCACGGTGTTCCGTGAGTCATGTCCACGTCCTCGTGGAGCGTCTGATTCTTGGCGTGTGGATTCGTGTGATGTCAAGGCGGACGGTGGTAGGCGAAGCCATCGTAAAGCGAGGAGGTGTGCGACCGGTGGAGAGTGGATCTACTGCAAGCAAGTACAAGGAGTATGGTGCGGACCGAGTGCAAGGCAGCGGCTAAGCAATGGCGGTGGCACAACATTGTAGAGCAAGGAGGCGCTGCATGTTTCAAGCGGGTCATACTCAGCGTCATGACATGACATATTTGGTCGAGTCGTAGATGTGGTAAGTTTGGATTAGGAGAGATTGTTAGAGACTAATCCAAATTACGATTAGAGTTGGAAACGTGGCTTGCATGCCAACCTGAGCGTCAAGTACTAGGAGTCCTAGTTTGAATCAGTTTTGGATTGCTAGGTTAGCTAGCTTCAGGTCGGTTTGGCCCCATATATATATGTGGTCATATCGTTGTAAAGAGCACCGAAAAAGAGAAATAAAGGATCGGAGCGACACACCCTGTTGCTATAATCGAGTCTCGTGCCTTGTGTTCTCCCATGAGTTTCTAGCCGCCACTTCGTATATATCTGCGTGTGTTCGGCCGGAGGAGTTGATCCAATGCCTGGTATAGCCGTGCGTGTGGTGATCGGAGAGTACCCGTGAGGCTGGTGGCGTCAAGGGCGAGGCTACGCCAACAATTGGTATCGAGCAAGGTTCAAGATCGTTGGGTGGCGTTGCCAGACTGTGGGAGCGACGGTCAAGATCATGGCTGAAAAGGAGGAAGCGTGTTTGTCCAATACCCGATGCCGACGAAGAGCAACTACTCAATTTGGGCGGTCAAGATGAAGGCGTTGATGCGCGCACAAGGAGTTTGGGATGCGGTGGTGGCCGTCTCCGGCAAGGTGGACGACATGATGGATCAGAAGGCGTTGACGGTTATCTATCAAAGTATCCCGGATGATGTGTTCGCCTTCATTGCTGAGAAGACGACATCACATGAATCTTGGGAGGCGATAAAGACCAACCGTCTTGGGGACGATCGCATCAAGGAGGCGAGGTTGCCAACCCTCAAGTCTGAGTTCGAGAGGCTCAAGATGAAGGACACGGAAACAATCGATGAATTTGCTCTCCGGATGACAACAATCTTCAATGGGATACGAGGGCTTGGAGAAAAGTTCGAGGAGACAACTGCCATTAAGAAAATCCTTCGAGCTGTTCCGCCAAAGTTTCTCCAGATTGCATCTGCCATAGAGCAGTTTGCGGTTTCAAGACGATGACTATGGAGGAAGTCATGGGAAGGTTGAAGGTTCATGAGGAACGATTGCGCGGCTATGTCGAGGACGACCAAGACGGCGAACAACTTTTGTTGACAAGATCGGAGTGGAGAGCAAGAGAGCGTCGTCGTGATAAATCCAAGGACAAGTGCTTCAATTGCCAAGACCTAGGACATCATGCTTATGAGTGTCCCGAAAAGAAGAGGGGTAAGAAGAAAAATCTGGCGGATTGCAATCTCAGCCAGGATGATGAGGATGATCCGAGATTGTTCTAAAAAAAATAAAAAAAGAAAGAAAAAATAAAAAAAGAAAAAATAGTCATTGTGTTTTCTGTCGTCTTGTCAAAGGAGTCACAGGTTGAAGCGGTGTGCACGGTGTTCCGTGAGTCATATCCACGTCCTCGTGGAGCGTCTTGGTTGCGGCCAGTGTGGATTCGGTGTGATGCCGAAGGCGGACGGTGGTAGGCGAAGCCATCGTAAAGCGAGGAGGTGTGCGACCGGTGGAGAGTGGATCTACTGCAAGCAAGTACAAGGAGTATGGTGCGTACCGAGTGCAAGGTAGCGGCTAAGCAATGGCGGTGGCACAACATTGTAGAGCAAGGAGGCGCTGCATGTTTCCAAGCGGGTCATACTCAGCGCATGACATGACATGTTTGGTCGAGTCGTAGATGTGGTAAGTTTGGATTAGGGAGAGATTGTTAGAGACTAATCCAAATTACGTATTAGAGTTGGAAACGTGGCTTGCATGCCAACGTGAGCGTCAAGTACTAGGAGTCCTAGTTTGAATCAGTTTTGGATTGCTAGGTTAGCTAGCTTCAGGTCGGTTTGGCCACATATATATATATGTGGTCATCTACGTTGTAAAGAGCACCAGAAAAAGAGAAATAAAGGATCAGGAGCGACACACCCCTGTTGCTATAATCGAGTCTGGTGCCTTGTGTTCTCCCGTGAGTTTCTAGCCGGCCACTTCGTACGTATACGCGTGTGTTCCGGCCGGAGGGAGTTGATCGAGCGGCCTGGTATAGCTTCGTACGTGTGGTGATCGGAGAGTACCCGTAGGCTGGTGGCGTCAAGGGCGAGGCTACGCCAACAATCACGTAGCATGACAAGGCAATAGGAGACACAAATGCAGGCGCTGCAAAACATATAATATATTCTCAGAGAGAATAAGGACAGAGCAGAATTTAACAGAGAGCGATCATAATATTCATACTTAAAGTAGCAGGGTGTTACAAATGCATGGGCTGGTAACTGCCATGAATATATACAATTACACAAGCAAAAGCTCAGTCACTACATCACCTGCAGTAGACAGTACATGAGTGCGCTCAAGCACCACTGGTGGAAAAAAGGCCTTTGGTCGCGGTTCGCAACTGCCATTAGTCGCGGCTGCGCAACCGCGACCAAATAAGCGCGACTAAAGCCCCCCACCTTTAGTCGCGGCTGCTTAAGAACCGCGACTAACGGCCCGTCCACGTGGGCGCCAGCGGCCGTCAGGCGGAGGACCTTTAGTCGCGGTTCTTCTCGCCAACCGCGACTAAAGGCCGCCCGCAGGTTTAGGGTTTTAGCCCCCCTAAACCTGTTTTCTGTTTAATTTGTATTGTTTTATTTCTTTTGTGCTTTATTTTAATTTTGAAGGAGTTTCATATATTCTACGGTACTACATACATGCATATGAATGTACAATTTCAAATAAATTTGAAATTAGAACCAAAAAGAATTCAAGAGGAATATACAATATATATTCAATATCATCGGATGACCATATACAATTTTGAACAAGTTTCCATACATGATTTAATCCATATAAAGTTCTCGTCCTCGTAATAGTGTTCTCCTTTAGGATGGAGCACTTCCTGCTGAACCATCCAGCTAGTTCCTCTTGAAGTGGTCGGAAGCGAGCTTCGGACTAAGCATCCACGGAGGTTATTCCTCCGAGCATTGGTATCACTCGGAACCCGCTCAGAGGTGTATCTCCGGATCATCTCACAGACATAGTATCCACATAGATTGGTCTCCGGTGGCTGAATATCCCCAGCATTCTTAGGCTTTAACCTTTTGAATTCTAGCTCTTTTTTGAATTCACCGACCTTTGTATCTCTGAACCGTCTCCAAACCCTACGAGGCAAAGAAAATTAAATGAACAAGAGAGTTATTAGTTACTTGATATTAGGAAATGAGCGAAATAGGCCGATCGATATAGGCGCAAATGAATGAAAATAATTACTTCGCAGCATTCTTCTCATGTCGCCCCAAAGCATTGGATCCATATTCGAGAGTCGTGGGCGAGACATTACGAGGTGTTAACTTTAATTACTAGCAGAATCCGGTGGAACTGCGGACACGATACATGCACAAGACGTCATGCATAACTCATCGATTAGCCGCCACATACCATGCATGGAGTAAACAAAGAGAATGTGCTCAAGACGAAACACTCACCCAAAATGGTAAGGAAATAGAATATCACTTTTGAGTTCCTGCTTTGTAAGAAACTGCAGGCAATATGAGCGAGATGGGGTAGAAATTAATAAATCACTTACGAGCGTAGCAACCGATGATAGATTTGTCGAGCTCAAGCAGATTGAAAAGCTGGAACAATTCACTCGGTGCAATTTGTACATAGTAATGTTTGAAGTGATGCTCATGTCTAACTTCCGCATAAATATATTCTTTGGCGTTTTTATTTTTATGTAACCCTTGTACCAATTCAGCAGACCTTTCATTTGGTCGGGTAGATCCTTTTCTGCTTGCAGCTCGACGAGAGGCCCATTCTTGACATATGTAATTACTACCTCCTTCTTTGGCGCCTCATCAAGGCCTAATAGTTCACGAAGAGTAATACCTAAGTTGGCGCTTGTTCTCGCTTTCGTTCCAATCAATCCTGTGTTGCCGCAGCTTGTATGATCTCGGGGCATCCGGACGAAGGCTTCCACTATAAGCGGGGCAATCGATTGTTTACTTTGTTCCCGAGCTGGGCAACTTGTTTCCGCTTTTTTACTTCGGCCTTCTCCGCTCTTTGTTCTCCTTGAACATGAGTGCCTGCCTGCAAGTTCACGTGCATAGTCGTTAAGCGATTCTTGGCGGCTTGGGACGGTGTGCTCAAAAATGACTTAGCCCACTTCTTTTGCTCATCGAAAATCTGGCTTGGGCTCGGGCTCTCTTTTCTTCTTGCAGTCCGCCTTCCATTTCTCCAAATCAGCAGCAGCGGCAGCGTCGACTTCCTCGGCACTCGTTCCCAAGGCCTTGTGGGGAGAGGCTTGATGATGGCTCCGTACCTTTGTGGTCTTAGGTACATAAGGGTCCGGGTTAATAATCCAGGACTATACGCTTCTTTGCCGTAGGTGGATTGGGGCGGCGTCGATCACCGCCGGACGAGGCTGGGGCGGCGGATGATCACCCGCCGGACGTTAGGATGGGGCGGCGTCGGCTGATGTGACGGAGGTGTAGGTGAACCGCCACCACCACCACCACCACCACCACCGCCACCGCCACCACCACCACCGTAGGGGTGGACTTGTTGTCCTTGGCGCCTCGCTGAAACTTGATAAACTTCTTTTGCCATAGAATGAAATGGCGCTTGACATCTCAAGTCTTTTCACCCCTTCGTGTAGCAATGTCAATCTCCGTGTCCTCAAACCCTTGGACTATGTCCTCCACCGTGACACGAGCATAGCCATCTTGAATGGGGTTGTTGTGGTGGAGTGCCCTGTAAACATGGTAAAGCACTGCCGATGGCTACCTTCATGGACATGTTCCCGATAGGATATCTGAGATGACATTCTTTCATCTCCTTTATATCGCCCACGGGTAGCGAGGAGGCTCGGTGCAGTAATTTCGACCACCGAGGCTCCGGTGCAGTAATTTCGATCACCGAGGCTCCGGTGCAGTAATTTCGATCGTCGGTGCATCCGCACCAGCCGGTGGGCCTCCGTGGAAGCCACGCTGCTTCTCCGCTGCTGGCTTCCGAGATCCACTGGATGATCTTCATCTGCACCCGAGCTGCATCTCTTTCGCTACTAGTACACTCATGGTTTTCTTCATCACATCCATTTCCGATGCCAACCGCGCCACAACATCTGCTTCCGATCCATCTTTCTCTTACGGCTTCAGAATCAGACGGGTCATCGCTCAGGCGAACCCTATTTTCCACGGAATGTGCCCCATGCCTCGTACACGTCCTCCGTGTTCAGGATTCGAGGGCTTTTGTCGCCGCGTCGTTCTCTCTGTTGAACTTGATCTTCCTGTTGAGCATCCTTCATTGCGTCAATAAGGGCTTGGGTGGGTTTAATTAATTTGCCCGGTAAACACACTCCCCTGTCTCCGGTTCAGCGTTCCCCATGCCCGTACCACCAGCTTTTGGCCCTTGGGTCCCATCCTCCGTACTGGACGGATTCCTCGCGCCTCAGCTCGTTCTCCATCTTCTCCAACCTAGGCACCCAAATGTGATACCCTCCTGGCCCCATAACATGATTGTACTCCTTCTTAGCCGCATTTTCCTTATTTTTTTCGATATTTGAATGAACTGCTCCGATTTCTTTTGCTTCACAAATTCTGGCCAATCATGTTTCAGTTTCTCATATTGTCCTTTGAAATCCGAGTCTTGTTTCGCTTGACAAAGTCACGGGCTAGATTTCGCTTGAATTTCGAATCGTCGGCCATCTTATGAAGAGCGAACTGTTTGACTAGCCTCCTCCTCTCCTTGTTTTCCTCAATCTTGTTACCCTCCTCATC
Organism: Aegilops speltoides; assembly: GCA_021437245.1. NCBI lineage: Eukaryota > Viridiplantae > Streptophyta > Magnoliopsida > Poales > Poaceae > Aegilops > Aegilops speltoides. The sequence goes on from JAHHZJ010001321.1 coordinate 54,421, forward strand.
GAATTTGTTGTATTCCGGAGGTAGAGCGAAATGTTCCATAAGCTTCTTGAAGCAATCTTTTTTGTTCTCTTATCGACAAAAGTGAAACCATCAATTCGTGCCTTCTTTGGCTCATTCCACTCTCGGCGGTGATCGAGGCGTTGTCTCTAACAATGGCTCCGCATTGGTGACAAACTTGGTGGCGTTCTTGCGGGGCTCCAGTGACCTGCGGTTGTAACCGTCGACAACCTCGATGGTGCATGTTTCTCCTTGTTTCATCGTCTTGGTTGCGCCACGCTTTGACGACGTACTCGATTGTTTGACGATCCGCCGAGGGCTAAAATAAGAAAGAGAGTCGCGCGTTAGTACACACATATTTATTCAAATCAGTTAGTTTGTATCACGAGGCTCAATGTATATATATACCTCGGCGCGGAGGTGGTTGCTACTTCCATTTGAAGATCGCTGTTTATCGATGTTTGTTGGCGTCATCTTGTCGACGGCGCCTTCATCTTCACCGTCAAGGTTCAGATAAGAAGAGATATCATCTTCTTCTTCTCCGGTCGGCACATATAGAATATCGCCGTTTATGATGCGAACATATGTGCTTCACCGTCCGGATCATAGTTGTCCATAATCGGTCACTCTATCGTCCGCCATTATGTCGATCCCGAAAACATGTAGTAAAAACAAATTAATTAAGTGAAGAAGGGCGGTGGCGGTGGCGGTGGCGAAAGGGCGGTGGCAAAAGGAGGGGCGAGAAGGGGTGGGAGAGGGTGTCATGTAGAGCGCGAGGCGGGCGGCAGACGACGGCGTCACGAGAGGGAGGCGAGGACAACACACATGTATAACCTCGCCGCCTCTCGATCCCAAAAAAAACACCGCACAGATCGCCGCCTCGCCGCCGCCTCCATTTTATTTTTTTTTTTTCTTTGGCGGTTTTCTGTTGTTTTTGTTTTTCACTTTATATGTATTTTTTGATTTTATAGCCCGCCCCCTTTTGTTTTTTTTTTGGTTAATTATCAAATTTTACGGTTTTTTGTTAATTATCAAGTTTTAAGTTATTTACCGCTTTTGTTAAACTAATTAACTAGTTAAAATTAAAAAAGAAAAAAAAAAAAAAAAGAAAAAATTCGGTGGCCTTTTTCTTCCTTTTTTTGTTTTTCATCTGTTTTTCTTTTGTTTTCTTCTTCCTTCTTTCTTCTTCTTCCTTTTTCCTTTTCTTTCTTCTTCTTCTTCCTTTTCTTCTTCTTTCTTCTTCTTCTTCACTTGAGGACGGCAGCAGGCGGCGGGGCAATGGCGGCAGGCGCGCGGCGGGCGGCGGGCGGCGGCAAGGGCGCAGGCACGGGCGGCGGGCAAGGCGGCGGGCGGCGGCGGCGGTGGGCAAGGGCGCAGGCACGGCGGCGGCAAGGGCAGGCACGGCGGAGTCGGCGCCATCGGGGGCGGGGCGGCGCTGCAGGCAGCAAGGCGTCAGGCGGGGCTTCAGCGTCAGGACAGGCTTCCAGCGTCGGCGTCAGCGTCGATCGGCGTCGGGCAGCGCTCAAGGCGTCGAGAGAGGAGAATGGAAGTGGCAAACCTGCTAAGTGCAGATGTTATAGACGCACCTTTAGTCGCGGTTGGGGAGGCGGATCGCGACTAAAGGTACCTTTAGTCGCGTCCGCCCCAACCGGACTAAAGGGTTTTTGCCGCTTCGTTCACAGAAGACCCTTTAGTGGCGGTTGGGGACAACAACCGCGACTAAAGGGTACCTTTAGTCATGATCCGCCTCCCCAACCGGGACTAAAGGGTCATCTTTGGGCTGGCGCGGTGCGGTGGGATGTTTAGTCCCACTCGCTAGCCGAGAGGCTTCGACAGTGGTTTATAAGCGGCTGCGCCACCACTTCGAGCTCCTCTCAAATGCAAAGCTTACGGGCCTATTCTCACATTACTATGAGCTCATGGGCCTATTGGGCCTTCTGCGGGCTGAATCTGGCCCATTAATGGGTTTCTAGTCGTATTCGGGCCGTGGTGGCCCAAATGGGTGGCATATTTTTATTTTTTGCCTGTTTTTTGTTTTCATTTTTGCTTTATTTATTTTGTTTTGTTTCTACTTACAACAAAAAACTTATTTATTTTATTTTATTTTGTTTCTAATTACTTATTTATTTTACTTTATGATAATTATTTTTGCTATTAAAGTTTCTAATTACTTATTTATTTATGTTATTAAAATCTTAAAAATACAATTATATATCAAAAAATCAGAAAATAAAACTAATTCATTTTAAATTCTTGTTTTTCTTCTTTTTTTCTTCATTTTTCTTCTTTTTTTCTTACATTTGTTTCTTCCTTTTCTTGTTTTTCTTCTTTTTTTCTTCCTTTCTTCCTTTTTCCTTTTTCTTCTTTTTTTTACATTTGTTTTTTTCTTATGTTTTTCTTACATTTGTTTTTTTCTTCTGTTTTTCCTTTTTTCTTACTTGTTTTTTTTCTTCTGCTTTTCCTTTTTCTTCTGTTTTTTTCTTCTGCTTTTTTTCCTTTTCCTTCTTTCTTCTTCTTCCTTTTCCTTTTAAAATCAGAAAAATAAAACTAATTCATTTTAAAATCTTAAAAATACAATTATATATCAAAAAATCAGAAAAATAAAACTAATCCCTTGAAGGTTTGACAAAAGGTTTGATACATCATTCAGTTCATCGACCAAATACAAAGTTTGGTACAATAAATTATTACACATCAATTCTTCCCTTGTGTCCCCGCTTGCTTACGATTGCGCCAGTATCCATGGAGCATCCTCATCATTTAACTTAATGCTTGGGTCGGTGTTCACTTTGAAGGCGGAATTTCAGCAAACATATTATAATCTTGACATGTCCGTCTTGTCCTCCACTCCCACGATGTTTCTTTTCCTGAAAGAACAATGTGGCGCTTTGAATCATCGCATGATGTCTTGATCGTTTTCTTATCTTTCCGTTTCCTCGGTTTGCTACTCATGTCCTTCACATAGAAAACCCGAGCGACATCTTTCGCTAGGACGAATGGTTCGTCAAGGTAACCAAGATTGTTGAAATCCACCATTGTCATTCCGTATTGCTGGTCCACCTTTACCCCACCTCCGTTAGCTTGAACCATTTGCACCGGAACAAAGGGACCTTAAAGGAGGGTCCATAGTCAAGTTCCCATATCTCCTCTATGTAACCATAATATGTGACCTTTTGCCCATTCCGGTTCTTGCATCAGCGGACACCACTGTTTTGGTTGGTGCTCTTTTTATCTTGGGCGATCGTGTAAAATGTATTCCCATTTATCTCGTACCCTTGGAAAGTTGTTATAGTCGAAGATGGTGTCTTGGCCAACATGTACAGCTGATCTACAACATCATTGTCATTCATTAAATGTTTTCTCAACCAAGCGCCGAAAGTCTCCATGTGGGCCTTCCTAATCCAGATTCAAAGCTTCCCGGGTTGTCCGAGCGTAAAATATTCTTGTGTTTCTCAAAGTACGGAGCCACCAAGCTGGAATTGGTCAGTACAGTGTGGTGTGCTTCAGTCAGAGAATGGCCGTCCATACATATCGTTGATTTCCTTCCGATCGTGCCTTTTCCACTTAGTCTCCCCTCGTGCGCGATCGAGGAAGACCAATCGGCTTAAGGTCGGGAACAAAGTCAACACAAAACTCAATTACCTCCTCATTTCCATAGCCCTTGGCGATGCTTCCTTCTCGCCTAGCACGGTTCTGAACATATTTCTTTAATACTCCCATGAACCTCTCAAGGGGAACATATTGTGTAGAAATACAGGACCGAGAATGAAAATCTCTTCGACTAGGTGAACCAGGAGGTGCGTCATAATATTGAAGAAGGATGGCGGAACACCAACTCAAACCGACAAGACATTGGATCACATCGCTCAGAACCGTGGTAGAACTTGGATTGATTACCTTTCGAGAGATTGCATTGAGGAATGCACATAGCTTCACAATGGCTACTCGAACATTTTCCGGCAGAGCCCCTCAAAGCAATCGGAAGCAATTGCGTCATAATCACGTGGCGGTCGTGAGACTTCAGGTTTTGGAACTTTTTCTCCGCCATGTTTATTATTCCCTTTATATTGGGCGAGAATCCAGACGGGACCTTCATCTGCTCGGGCATTCAAAAAGATGACCTTCTCTTCTTTGGTCGAGCGTAGTGGCACGACCTTGAAACCATTCCGGATGCGGTCATCGTGGTCTTTCAAACGTTCTGGTCTGCCGTGCTTCCTTTGTATCATTTGTCTTCCCATACACGCCCAAGAAGCTTAGGAGGTTCACGCAAATATTCTTCGTAACGTGCATCACGTCGATTGCAGAGCGGACATCTAGGACTTTCCAATATTCTAGCTCCCGAATATAGATTTCTTCTTCCACATGGCTGCGTGCCGTCGGCTCCCTTCGAACCGATTGTCCGCCAGACCCTTTCCAAAGATGACTTTCAAATCCTTGACCATATCAAATACCAAAGCACCGGTCGTTCCGCGAGCTTCGCCGGTGATCTGCCTTGCCGTTGTAATGCTTGCCTTTCTTTCTTCTTGGATGAATTTTGGAAGAAATCGACGATGCCCAAGGTACACGTTCTTCTTACAATTTGGCAAATGTACACTTTCGGTCTCATGTAAGCAGTGCGTGCATGCATTGTATCCCTTATTTGACAGTCCGAAAGGTTACTAAGAGCAGGCCAATCGTTGATGGTTCGAAAAGCAACGCTCAGAGGTCAAATTCCTCTTGTTTGTGCTCATCCCACACACGGACACCACCCCACAGCTGTAAAAGTTCATCAACTAATGGCCTTAGGTACACATCGATGTCGTTGCGGGTTGCCGGACCTTGGATGAGCACCGCATCATAATGAACTTCCGCTTCATGCACAACCAAGGAGGAAGGTTGTAGATGCATAGAGTCACGGTCCAGTGCTATGGCTGGAGCTACTGCGCCAAAAGGATTCATGCCATCCGTATTTAGAGCAAATCTTATGTTCCTTGCGTCGGTGCAAAATCTTTGAACCATCTGTCGATCTTTCTCCATTGCGTTCCATCTGCGGTGTGTCTCAACTCCCGTCCGACTTACGGTCCTCTTTGTGCCATCGCAACAACTTGGCATGCTCTTTGTTCTGAACAGACGTTTCAACCGTGGTATTATAGGAGCATACCACATCACCTTGGCGGAACCCTCTTCACGGTTTCGCCCTCAACATCGTCACCGTGGTCATCGCCTCGATCTTATAACGCAATGCAAGTGCATACGGGCATTCATTCAAATTCTCGTATTCACGCGGTAGAGGATGCGATCGTTGATGCATGCATGTATCTTCGTAACCTCTAAACCTAGAGGGCGAGACAACCTTCTTTGCTTCAGACGATCTTGGCGGGCAACTCGTTATCCTTTGGAAACATATTCTTCAACATTTTCAGCAAGTTTTCAAATGCCGAGTCAGCTACACCTGCTCTCGCCTTCCATTTCAGCAAATCCGATTGTGCAGCCCAGCTTTTGAGACCATCATCGCATCCGGTACAGCGCCTTTCGTGATCCTCTAACATGCGATCCAAATTCTCCTCTCCTTTTCGGTTTAGCGGCGTCTCCGTGCATCGGCAATGGTCCGACCAAGATCATCAACGGGATCATCACGTGCCTCTTCTTCACCTTCCCTTCACCTTGACATCCTCCATGAAAGTATCACCGAAATGAGCAAGATAGCTTTCATCGATGAAATCATCCCTTCTTCATCTTCTTCCATTATAACCCTCTTTCTCCATGCTTGGTCCAACAATTATAGCTTGGCATGAAACCCTTCAAGCGGATGCATGTGAACAACTCTTGAGGAAGAGTAACCCTTCTCATTCTTACAGATAACACATGGACAGATAACAAAACCCCCGCTTGTTCGCATTAGCCACTACGAGGAAATCTTTCAAACCCGTAGTGAACTCACGGAGAGTCGGTTACCGTACATCCATTGCCGATTCATCTGCATTATTATAATATAAAATATATAATTAACCATCATGCATTTGTTAAACTAACTAGCTACAAACAATATAAATTAAACAATGAACTACACACATGCATATTGACACATCAAAGGTTCATCAAGTTGCTAACCGCGATCAAGAGTGTGGCTCCAACACTTCATGTCATGTTTGTTTCATGCTCTTGGGGCATTTCATCAAACACCTTATGTGCATAAGAGGAACCAAAAGCAAACCTACACCCACTTGTGAAGAGAATGGCTCCAAATGGCTAAGTGTTGGCTCTTTGGATGGGTATATATAGGGAGGGCTTTAGTTGCGGTTGGCACGGCAAACCGTGACTAAAGGTGTTCGAAACCTTTAGTCGCGGTTGTCCCGCCAACCGCGACTAAAGCCCCTCACGCACCACTGGCCACCGAGCGCCTGGGCTCAGCCTTTGGTCGCGGTTCACCTCGAATCGCGACTAAAGGTCCCATTAGTCGCGTTCCTACAACCCGCGACTTATGGGGCTGGACGGAAGCCTGTTTTTCCACCAGTGCACCAACAAAAACTATCACAACTTCATAAACATTTACCCAAGTCACTGCTGCCCAAATTCAAGACCCAACTCCAATATCACTAGACAGATGGACAAGCTGTGAAGCTGCACCGCACAAAAAGACAATTAGTGCCCATTTGCCAATGATTTCGAGAACAAGGAACATATGCATAAAAGGAGTCTTCCTCCGGTCGGACCCTTCAACTTGGCAATCGATCCAAGTTGGCATGTAAAACTCAGCTCCATTGAATCCATGTCATACGACATTAGTGTGTTCTCCTCCCCACAGAGTATGAAAATCATATTGCGTTCTAGGTGGAATGAGATGACATTGTAATGCTTTTGAAACATTGAATACTCTGCTCCAAACAGTTTCAAGTTGCTGACTTTATGCCTCAAGGTCCAGTTCCGTCTATTGTAGTCTTGAAGAACTCAGACTGGTAGTTCAGAATCATCATCGGCCTCTGTGATGGAAAAACATCATTGAAAAATCATCTTCATAGTATGACGGTCTAGGATTATCAATGATCCAGGAAATATTTCCTTCAACATTAACAGCTACTATTAAGTTATCAAAGGCAGCCAAATGCAGGACCCCATTCAGAAAAACGCTTCTCGAATTCCAGGGTATTGCAAATGAATCGTCGCGATGCATGATGTGCGGTGTGACCGCCCATACTCCAGCTTTAGACGAGTAGACCGCCAATGCATTGATATGTTTAAGGCATTTGCTGTCATCCTCATATGCAGGCCAGGTCTCATCAATTATGAATTCGAACACATGAAAGTGGGAGGAGACGGAAGGGTCGAACCCCAAGCGAGCGACCTCCACCTCGCTGGACCAGTTGGTTGGAGGAACAACCACCCATTTCTCAGTGGCGGGATTGCACACAATGAATCCAGTGTCTCAGGATCAGTCGCCTCCCAGCAGCGGCAGAGGAATACCAATTGTTGGCCCAGACCCGACGCCGAGTACTTTCCGGCGACGGCGACGACCGACGAAGAATGACAACGAAGCAAAGCTGACAGACTCTTGAACAATTCGCTGTTGACGGTGCACTTGGTGAAGCGAAACACGCCCGAGACGGAACCACGTCTGAAGCAGAACAACTAGTAGCTAGCTAATCGATTAACGGATCGATCCACTACTAGCGATTTACGCATGGCAAACCTGGCTGATTGCCACAGAAGGCGTGGCGTTCTGGTGATTTCTTTATTGCCCCACAGGTTGATCAATTACAAGGGGCTGGGTGTACTTATATACACGTACAAACCCAAGCATCAATCCTACTCGGATTACTACTCCTGTCCAGCTCGGACATGTACACGTGCCGTGCACTAAATCGTGTTTAAGTCTAACAGAGACCATTGCAGTAGTCCATGATGTCAAGGCTGTGACATCTTGGCAGGAACTAGAGGGACGGGTCGACGAGAGGGTCATCTTTTCCTGAGACGTTGGTGAAATAGCGAACCCCCTTGGCTTCATAGAAGAATCCGGCGAGGGACTGGGGCATCTTCTTGCGGTGCTCCGGGTGGGAGATGAGGTCGCGCCAGCGCGTGGCGACGCACTTGCAGCCGCAGGTGGATTTGTAGGGCAAGCGCGAGATGACCTCGACGAGGAGGTCGTCGGTGAGCCTGGCCGTCTGGTCGCTCTCCTCCACGCCCTTCTTCTTGGAGTCCCGTGCCATGGCTGTCTGTGGAGTGGAGACGAGGAGGTCAAATGACAAATCTGCGTAGATCGGAAGCCGGAGGGGAAAAGATTTGAGATTCATCCCGGCTGTGAGGAGTGCGTGATGGAAGAAGATCTACCAGGTGCTCGCTGCGCGGACGGAGAAGCGGAGAGTGGCCGGAGCGTCAGCTGCTAGCGAGCGAGGGTTTGTGCAACCGCCACAGATGCGACGGAGCTCCGGAGTGAAGTGGTGGCGACGCGGGGGAGTGTAGGGTTGGGTCGTGCGTGTGAGTGTCACCTTTTCCCTCTTTGTTGGGCCGCGTATAGTCGAAGCGGACAAGATGTGGCGTTGCTATCGCGTAAGAAAGCCTAAAAAGAGTGCTAGTGTGTAGAAAAAAAAGAGAACAAAATACTACTCCCTTCGTTCCATAATATAAGACGTTTTTTGACACTACACTAGTGTCAAAAAACGTCCTATATTATGGGACGGAGGAGTAGTACATTTCTACGAATACACAATGTATCATTTCATTGATAGAATGAATAGAATGAGTACAATAGGGGTACAACACATTACACGAATGCAGGTAGACGTGAACGTGGTGCCCGAAGCAGAAAGACAAGGGATGCTCGGCCTGAACAAAGAAACAATGCAGCTAGAACCCACCCAACCCAAACCAAGAGCGACAATGTCGAACCAACAATAAGCCTCAACCGCCAAGCCCACACCGAGGACACCGCGAGCAAGCAAGATGGCGCGTTCAAGAAGGAAGAAGACGCCGAGACGTCTTCACCGTCTGGTCCGGAGCAGTCGGACCTAGGGTTCCCCCTAGCTCAAAGAGGGGCGCAGCAGGAGGCCATGGCAGCGCCTTCAAGAAGGAAATACGACACCGGCTGACGCCGCTTTTTTATTAAATGAAATAGTTTGTTTTCTGGCTCTTAACTCGAAAGTACTAACTAAATAGGGTCACGGGAAATGCATCCTCGCTGGCTTATGATTGGTTGCTCAACCCTGCCTTTAAATGCACGAAATCGAAGCAAGGCAGCGGAAATCACATTGAATGCAATGCGTTTTTTACTTTCGTATCTCCATGTCGATAAAAACTATTAGCAAAACACGAGGTTAGACAAAAAGCAATCAAGTGGGAATTCAAGTCCAATCAATCTTCGAAAAACTCAATAAAAAAGAAATGTCGGACATCTAATCTAGTCTTTGCTTTTTGTTTACTGCCAGCACCGGCAAGCACAGTAGAGATTTCTCTTCGGACTAAACCTGAGCAATCCCACAGCTGCCGCGAATGGAATTTTGGATCAGGAAGCCAACGCTGACTGAAATCACCAGGCTGGAAGGGGGGAAGGTGGGGCTGCACCTGCCGCCGGAGGGTGGCACCGCCTCCTGGCCTACGAGCATCGGATCTCGCAAAAGGAGGAGGCTTAATGGCGTACAAGGTAGGTTCAGCGACGAAGCAAAGACAACCTCAAGGGAAGACGACAGCGACCGGCGATGCCAACAAGCTCGGACTGGGGACGCAGATCCGAGATTCCGTGGCCTTAGCCGTTGGGACATCGGCGAGCCAAGCGAGCTGGAAAGGACGCAACCGCTGGTCCTCGAGGTTGTAGCTGCCCAGCAGGGAACACCGGCAGGCCTCGGACACCGAAAAACGCGGGTATGAGGCCTCCGGGGCCGGAGTAGCGCCAGCAGGGCCCGTCGCGGGGTGCCCCGCACCTACCGCTGCCATTGAAGACCTGTCACCGCCGCACGAGAGCCATCACTTAACTCAAGGAGGAGGAAGTGCCGCCGTTGGAGGGGAAGGGGCGCATGCACGAGGCAGGCCGCACACATGCCGCAACCCAGCGCAAGTCCCACGCCCAGCCGCGACCAGCAGCAAAAGCACCAGCAGGCCGGGCCGCGCCGCCGGTGGGAGGGGGAGCTGCAGGGATCGGTGCCCATGGTCATGGTCAGGCAGCACGACGATCCGCCACGGACCAGAGGGGTGGGCAGCATGGAGGGGGAGGGCGCCGCGCCGGTGGGGGGGCTGTCGGTGTCAAACCGCGAATCTCGGGTAGGGGTCCCAACTGTGCGTCTAGGCGGATGGTAACAGGAGACAAGGGACACGATGTTTTTACCTGTGTTGGGCCCTCTCGACGGAGGTAAAACCCTACTCCCGCTTGATTGATATTGATGATATGGGTAGTACAAGAGTGGATCTACCACGAGATCAAGGAGGCTAAACCCTAGAAGCTAGCCTATGGTATGATTGTTGTTGTCCCACGGACTAAAACCCTCCGGTTTATATAGACACGGAGAGGGCTAGGGTTACAGTCGATTACAATGGTAGGAGATCTACATATCCGTATCGCCAAGCTTGCCCTCCACGCCAAGGAAAGTCCCATCCAGACACGGGACGAAGTCTTCAATCTTGTATCTTCATAGTCTCGGAGTCCGGCCGATGATGATAGTTCGGCTATCCGGACACCCCTTAGTCCAGGACTCCCTCAGTAGCCCCTGAACCAGGGTTCAATGACGATGAGTCCGGCGTGCATATTGTTTTCGGCATTGCAAGGCGGGTTCTTCCTCTGAATAATTCATAGAAGATTGTGAACACCAGGATAGTGTCCTGCTCTGTAATATAAATTCCACATACCACCGTAGAGAGAATAATATTTACACAAGTTTCAATCTGCTGACGTATTTGGTGGCATGACGTCACACCACAACCAGGCTTTTACTCGAATCGATTTTATTATACCACCTCAGCGTGTTTAGCGAAGCGGTTTCCTTGGCACGTCTTGTCGAAGCAGAAATCGTGTTCCCCTTATTCCGGGATTCCCATCAATACGGACGTGGGTAACCCAACCGCGCCATTGATTGCGGCGCTTGGGAGATAAGCGAGTTTTACCAGGCCAGTAGGGACGCATAGTTTCATCCGCCCATATATAAGGGGATAAGGATCCACCTTTTTTACCTACGCCTTATTCCTCCTTTGCTTATCCATCTCCGCGCACTCGAGCTTCAGCGCCCAAGTCCGCACATCTCACCTTGACCTTCTCCAGCCATGTCCGGAGCGGGAGGCAAGTGGATGGCCTCCTCCGTTACGGAGGGGTACATCGAGAAGCGCAGCGCCAGATATCATCGCCCGACATCGCAAGATCGGCTCCCGACGAGGGGCAGCTCATCCCCACCCCCAGGCCCCATGAGAGGGTGGTATTCCTTCCCCATTTCCTCCGCGGATCGACTGGGCTTTCCACTCCACCCCTTTGTCCGGGGGCTCATGTTCTACTACGGCCTGGATTTCCACGATCTGGCCCCAAATTTCATCCTCAATATCTCGATGTTTATCGTCGCGTGCGAGGCCTTCCTCTGCATCCAGCCCCACTTTGGCTTGTGGCTAAAGACCTTCAATGTCAAGCCAAAGGTTGTGAAGGGCAGCGAAGCAGAGTGCGGAGGCGCCATGGTGGGCAAAATGCCCAACATCACTTGGCTCGAGGGTGCCTTCGTGGAATCCATCAAAGGGTGGCAATCGGGGTAGTTCTACATCACCGAGCCGCGTGACCCTAAATGGGCAGCGGCCCCCGAATTCAGATCTGGCATCCCCATGCAGCTCACCTCCTGGAAAGAGAAGGGCTTGCTATGGCGTAGTTCAGAAGAGCTGACCGGACTCCAGTCCTGTCTCCGGACTATGGTGAACAAGAAGCTCAAGCTTGTCAATGTAATCCAGGTCATGCTCGTCCGCCGGATTCTCCCCTGCCATCAACGGGACTTCAATTTGTGGGAGTTTGATCCGGCACAGCACCGGACCTTGAGCGGGCTCTTCGACACTACGTACGAAGCTGCTTGGAGGGTGCTGTTCAAGGCGCCAGCTCCGCATCCGCCATCAAGATCGCGGATTCAGCACGCAGCGTCCGGTGACGAGGTAAGCTATGTTATCCTTTATGGGACACTTGCTTTTCATAGTTTGACTCTATGCGGATCTAAACTCCCAATACCTTTAATGAGCTTGGCGAGAAGACGTCCGGACAGGTTAAGCTGTCCGGCCCTTCCAGAGGACCCAGCGGATGCCCTTTGACAGGCTGCTGGTCCGGCACTACGAGAGCCGAGAAGAAGGCCAAGAAGAAGGCCACGGGAACCCGAAGGAGTTCCGGCGTCAAGTAATGTCGGACTCATCGTGCGATGACTCCGAGGCGGACTCCTCCCACGAGGACGAGGAGGATAAGAAAGAGGCCTCTCCCCCAGCGGGGGGAGAGAAGAAGAGGAAGGCCTCCCGAAGGAGGGAGGCCGAAGGGTCCAAGAAGGGAAGGACCCTTCCCCCGGACGGTTCCGCCAACATCGGCGACGGCGACGAGGAGTGGCCCTCAAGGGCCAAGCCCCTGGCGAGATCATAAGTATCCTGACTCCTAGATGATTTATAATTTTTCTTTTTGTCGCATGGTGTCTTTCTAATGCCGCATACAACCCTGTAGTCCGCCCAATGACGATCTTCCCGCTTCGTCGAGCGGGTCCTTGGGCTTGTCGGATATGGATTCTCTTCCGACCGCCTCCACCCCCGTGACACTAACGACGCCGAGGTGGGATCCCGGGAGGGGACCCACTAGGAGGAAGATGCCCTGGAGGTGCCGCAGGGCAACCTCCCCGACTTTGCACCAGACTCCGCACCGAAACCTGCAGTGGCTCCGGAATCCGGCGGGCGGCCCCTTCGTAAGAAGGGCAAGACTGTGACACCGGCGGCCTCCATCCAACCGGAGGCGCCGGATAACTTGCTGGAGGCGCTCAACGGCGCTTCCATCGAATAAGAACACCGCACTGTCATGAGTGCGGTGATTCAGAAGGTTCAGTTCGCCAAGAGCGGCTGACCGAAGCCTGCAGCAGCCTTCTAACAGGCTTTGGGGTAAGAATTTTAAGATATGTAATATAATACCTCATAGATAGTAGCCCCTGATGCTCGGTTTGGTGTTCGGAAAGAAAAGCCGGACTGAGGATCTAAAGAGATATACGCAGGAGTCTTACAAAATATGTCAATATGGGATTGCAGGCTGCGCTGCTGACCTCTGCCGCACTGACTGCGGAGGTCAATGCTTTGAATCAAAGCCTCGAGCGGTCTGAGAACGAGCTCCGTGCCAAGAAGCAACTCGAGGACAAGGAAGGTGAGTAACACCTTATTAAAGTTGTACCTTACAGAAAAGGATTTGGTTGCAAGAAAAATAACAAGGATAACGTGGGTACTACAGGGGCCACGAACGAGGTGGCGACCCTGAAGGAGGCGGTGTCATGGCTGAACACAATCTGCCATGAACGAGCCGAGCGAGAGAAGCAGGAGGCACGAGTGGTGGAGGTACAGCAAGAGCTCCAGGCTCTCGTGGAAAAGCATGAGAGTTTGGAGCGTGACTCGAAGACTCGAGAGTTCGAGCTTGCATCGGCTCTTGAGAGTGCCAAGGCCGCTAAGGCCGAAGCCCACAAGGCCCTCCAGGAAATCGAGGCGTTGAAGAAAATAGCGGCGGGTAAGGCATTTTTCTTGCAAAGCAAGCATGTGAATGTGAATTACCTATTACTTACCCGAATTCGGAGCTCTCCAGGAGCGTTCGCAGATCTGCCCCATAGCGTGTCCGATTCTGTCGCTTTCTACGGGGCCGAGGAGGGGAGCTCGACGGAGAAGGTCTTCTGGTCTTAGTATGCTGAGGCCGGACATCCGGTGCCCCTTAGCGACCAGCTGAAGTAGTTGGTCGAGCTCCACAAGGTGGCCGAACAGGCCATGAAGGGCCTCATAGTTCGGCTGTGGCCCAAGGAGGCCATGCCTGGGAGCTACTTCGGCCTGGTGCGGCGGCTGGTGGATGCGTGTCCATGGGTTGAAGTCGTCAAGCACTCCGCCTGCATTGAAGGTGCCCATCGGGCCCTTGCCCGTGCCAAGGTGCACTGGGGCAGGATGGACGCTGAGAAGCTTGTGACAGACGCGCCACCGACGGGCAAGGAGTATCGTACGCCCGAGATGTATTATAAGAGTGTCCTGAAGGGTGCCCGCATGGTTGCGGGTGAGTGCTCCAAAGATGAAATATTTGAGTAGACTCGCATTTTGTTATCCTGTGCGCTGAATACTTTGTTCATATGCGCTAAGCAACGCTTATTGATTTAAAATATTACCTTCTATGCGGCCGTTTATCAAATCTGAGAGATGGCAAGTCGTCGGCTTCAGCCCCCATGCCACGAGTGCTGGGGTGTTCGGGATAAACTTGAGCGCTCTTGTTCCCATTTTTGGGTCCATCTAGGGAGGCGCTCAACACAACGAACAAGGCAACCGGACTTATAGTGCTTGAACACTCTCACTTAGCCATAGAATTCTATAATTTTAAATTTCGGTGAAGCCCCTAGTGTTCGGAAGGTCAATTGGGCGCTTATTCACGCCTGGGCCGGACAAAGCCGGTTCCTCGCTCTAAGAGGCATAAGTCTTTAGGGACTCGAAAAAACCTCTCGAACAGCGACCGGCTCTCACCTCATCATGACGGTCAGTTTTAGCTTTCTCCACTGAGGCGCTCGCCCAGCTCAACTAGGGCGCAATCGCAGTGGTTCTCCCAGTGCTACCTTAGCCAATACAACGGAACATAAGGTACCAAAACGTGGGAGTCGGGCAAACCCAACTATTGACCCAAGACATGATTCGGAGCCGATGCATATAGTGCTATGAGTTCGGGGTGCCGCACTTGTGAAAGTGTTCGGACTTGTCACAGCATAATGTGGGGAACTTAAGCCCCTGGTGTATTTAGCTGTACCAAAGTGTACGGATGCAACATGTCTTAAATGAACATATGTATAAAAAAGGAATGCGATTATAAGAAAAAAGTGATGCATTGTTTATTCAAAAAGTACTGCCTTGAATGCAGAACGATACAAATAGTGCGATAAGCAAGGGGTGGAACTATTTAGCATGTCCCCCTCCAGGGGTAGGCTGCGGAATGGTGTAAAACAGGTATAATGCTCAAAATGGAGACCACCTGGATACTCGTCGTAGCTTTTCTCCTTCCCTGGCTGTTGCATCGTGAGTTCGGCAGGTCTGCTGCCGGATAGGGCCTCTAGTAAATGGAGTCCTGTGGATAAGAAAAATAAGGAAAAGAGAAAAAAGGATGACACACTTGGGAGCCCCTGGTGTGGTTGAGCCGCACTCTGGGCCTGTCGTGGTCGTGCCCCTCCCCTATGCCCATGGTATCTCCAGAGCGTAATGATGTACGCGAAGGACCAGTCTTGTAATTTTGCAAGGGCTGGGGTTGGGGCCGTATTGCTACGCGTGCTCGAAACGTGCCAGGTGGTCTTGTTGTAGGTTACTCCGTGCGCGTTTAGCCGTGTCCGGTCGCTTAACGGCCGGACTCGAGAATTGCCTTAAGAGGCTGCTCTGTACTTCTGCCGCGAGAGCCACTGTGTGTTCCTCCGTTCGGAGGGAGCGTTCAGTGTTTCTGTTGACCGTGATGACCCCTCGAGGGCCTGGCATCTTGAGCTTGAGGTATGCGTAGTGCGGCATCGCGCTGAACTTTGCAAACGCGGTCCGTCCGAGCAGAGCATGATAGCCGCTGCGGAATGGAACTATGTCGAAGATTAACTCCTCGCTTCGGAAGTTATCCGGGGATCCGAAGACCACTTCAAGTGTGACTGAGCCTGTACAATTTGCCTCTACACCTGGTATGACGCCCTTGAAGGTCGTCTTTGTGGGTTTAATCCTTGAGGGGCGATGCCCATCTTGCGCACTCTATCCTGATAAAGCAGGTTCAGGCTGCTGCCGCCGTCCATTAGGACTCTTGTGAGGTGAAATCCATCGACGATTGGGTCTAAAACCAATGCGGAGAATCCGCCATGGCGGATACGGGTGGGGTGGTCCCTTCGATCAAAAGTGATCGGGCAAGAGGACCATGGGTTGAACATCGGGGCGACTGGCTCCATCGCGTATACGTCGCTGAGTGTACGCTTACGCTCCCTCTTGGGTATGTGGGTTGTGTATATCATGTTCACCGTCCGCGCTTGTGGGGGGAAACCTTTATGCCCTCTATTGTTCGGCGGCCGGGTCTCTTCCTCGTCATCGCTATGCAGCCCCTTGTCATTGTTTTCGGCAATTAACTTGCCTGCCTGCTTGAATACCCAACAATCCCTGTTAGTGTGATTAGCTGGCTTTTCGGGTGCCGTATCCGCAAGAGCGGTCGAGTATTCGGTCCAAATTGGACGGACCCAGAGTAGTTCTTTTGAATGGCTTTTTCCGCTGACCGGGTTTGGAGCCTCTGAATCCGGCGTTGACTGCCGTATACTCAATGTTATCGCCGTTAACGCGGTGTTTGTTTTTGTTGCGACGTGACCTGCCATTGCGGTCCTTGGTATCCGGACTGCCAGAATTTTTGCTGAGGTTGTTACTGCGCGCTAGCCAGCTGTCCTCTCCCTCGCAGAAGCGGGTCATGAGTGATGTGAGGGCAGCCATGGATTTCGGCTTTTCCTGTTCTAGGTGCCGGGCAAGCCACTCGTCGCGGATGTTATGTTTGAAGGCTGCGAGGGCCTCGGCATCCGGACAGTCGACGATTTGATTTTTCTTTGTTAAGAACCGTGTCGAGAATTATGCGGCGATTCGTCAGCTGCTGAATTATGTGGCTTAGGTCATCGTGGGTCTCCGGTCGCACATATGTGCCCTGGAAGTTGTCAAGGAATGCGGCTTCTAGGTCCTCCCAACACCCAATTGATTCTGCTGGCAAGCTGTTAAGCCAATGCCGAGCTAGTCCTTTAAGCTTGAGTGGGAGATATTTGATGGCGTGAAGGTCGTCACCGTGGGCCATGCGGATATGAAGGAGATAGTCTTCGATCCAAACCGCGGGGTCTGTTGTGCCATCATAGGATTCAATATTCACGGGTTTGAACCCTTCGGGGATTTGATGATCCATTACTTCATCTGTGAAGCATAGTGGGTGTGCGGCGCCTCTGTATTGGGCTATATCACGATGTAGATCAAACGAGCTTTGTCTACTGTGTTTGGCCCGGCCGGACTTGCTGTGTCCGGCGCGACGGTTGTCGTCGCGTATCATGGGGCGCCCACGCGATCTGTAGATCGATCTTGATTGTCTTGCCTTATCCTCCCATATATCTCGCAAGTCCGGAGCGTTTCCCTGTAGCTTTGTGCTTTTTGAGCGATGCCGGGGTACGGTTTTAGTGTAGGGCCTAGAGACCTCTCTGTCGCGGCCACGAGGTGGTCGGTCCGCCGTACTGTGCGCTGGTGATGCAGGTTTATATGCCTCCTCCTCTAGTCGGGGGAGTAGCTTGCGTTTGGGGTAACTTTTGGAGGGGCGTTCGAGTTCATGCTCTTCGGCCGCAAGGACTTCAGTCCATCTGTCGGCTAGCAGATCTTGATCAGCTCTAAGTTGTTGCTGCTTTTTCTTGAGGCCACTTGCCATGGCCATAAGCCTGCGTTTAAAACGCTCTTGTTCGACGGGATCCTCAGACACGACGAATTCGTCGTCGTCGAGGCTTGCCTCGTCTCCGGAGGGAGGCATGTAATTATCATCCTCTACCTCTTAAATCGCCGCTCTCTCATGAGGGCTGGCTTCTCCAATCCTCTGTGCTGAATCTTGCTTTGGATGGGGTTGTCTTGACCTTTATGCGGGTGTTATTATCTCCGTGTCGGAATCTCCATTCTTGCCGTGGCAGGATTTAGAAACAGCTTCTTGGCCTTGGCGCTTAGGCTGTTTCTTGGAGGGGTCTTCCTCCGCTGCTTCCTCGCCATTCCCATCCTTTGGGATGTCCACCATGTATATGTCATATGACGAGGTGGCCTTCCAGTGCCCCGTAGGCGCTGGTTCTTGGTCGTCTCCGGCATCGTCGTCCATACCATCGATGTCTTCGGAGTCGTAGTCTAGCATGTCGGTTAGATAAATCGGCAGTGGCTACAAAGTGGGTGGTGGGTGGGCTTTGAATTTCTTCGTCGTCCGCATCCCAACCGTCCCGACTGCAGATTCGCCAGGGGCTCCGATAACGAGAGATACTTTAGTGAATTCAGGATGTCGCCGAAAGGTGAGTGTTGAAAGTTGTCCGCGGCGGTGAACTCCATGATCGGCGCCCAATCAGATTCGATTGGAGGGGGTGCGGGAGGTTCGGAGTCCGGCGAGGAGTCCGGCACCTCGGAGTCACAAGCCTCACAAGGGACAAGGTCGGTATTTGGCTCCATCGCCGTAGATGTAGCAGCCCCCGAGGCAGTGTCTAGCCACCCATCCTCGAACTGCGCAGCCGGCTCTGAATTGAGGACCGGAGCGGACTCGTGTGCGACCTCCAGGGCACTGTCCGGCAGCAGAGCTAAGTTATGCCCATCGTGACAGTGCGGCGCGCTCGGCTGTGGCTCGAATCCATCGAAGATCAAGTCTCCGCGGATGTCAGCCGTGAAGTTCAGGCTTCCAAATCTGACCTGATGGCCAGGGGCGTAGCTTTCAATCGGTTCCAGATGGCCAAGCGAATTGACCCGCAGTACAAAGTCACCGAATACGAAGATCTATCCGGGGAGAAAAGTCTCACCTTGGACCGCGTCCTTGTTGAGGATCGAAGGAGCCACCAAGCCTATCGGTGACGACATAGAGGAACTCTCAATTAAAGCACCAATGTCGGTGTCAAAACCGGCGGATCTCGGGTAGGGGGTCCTGAACTGTGCGTCTAGGCGGATGGTAACAGGAGACAAGGGACACGATGTTTTTACCCAGGTTCGGGCCCTCTCGACGGAGGTAAAACCCTACTCCTGCTTGATTGATATTGATGATATGGGTAGTACAAGAGTGGATCTACCACGAGATCAAGGAGGCTAAACCCTAGAAGCTAGCCTATGGTATGATTGTAGTTGTCCTACGGACTAAAACCCTCCGGTTTATATAGACATCGGAGAGGGCTACGGTTACACAGAGTCGGTTACAATGGTAGGAGATCTACATATCCGTATCGCCAAGCTTGCCCTCCACGCCAAGGAAAGTCCCATTCGGACACGGGACGAAGTCTTCAATCTTCTATCTTCATAGTCTTGGAATCCGGCCGATGATGATAGTTCGGCTATCCGGACACCCCCTAGTCGAGGACTCCCTTAGGGGCAGTAGGGATGGAGCTCGACAACGGGGGAGGCGCGGCTGGTCGGAGACGCGCGGAGGGGGATGGCCGTCGAGGGAAGGCTGGACCCGGCCGCATAGCACGGCAAAGGCACACCCGCAGCCCTGCCACACCAGCAGGCAGCTGCCGCGGGAAAGGAGGGAGGGGTGGCACTAGGTGGTGGTGGAGTGTGCTGGGAGCTAGATCCGCCCCGCCGCCACCTTCACGGGGTCTGGCGCGGTGATAACCCACAAGTATAGGGGATCGCAACAGTTTTCGAGGGTAGAGTATTCAACCCAAATTTATTGATTCGACACAAGGGGAGCCAAAGGATATTCTCAAGTATTAGCAGTTGAGTTGTCAATTCAACCACACCTGGAAACTTAATATCTGCAGCAAAGTGTTTAGTAGCAAAGTAATATGATAGTGGTGGTAACGGTAACAAAGTAAAGACAGCAAAAGTAATGTTTTTGGTATTTTGTAGTGATTGTAACAAAGAGCAACGAAACGTAAATAAGCGTATACCGGTATATGGAAAACTCAGAGGCACCGGATTAGTGATGGATAATTATGCGGATGTGGTTCATCATGTAACATCATAACATAGGGTGACCTGAGAACTAGCTCCAGTTCATCAATGTAATGTAGGCATGTATTCCATATATAGTCATACGTGCTTATGGAAAAGAACTTGCATGACATCTTTTGTCCTACCCTCCCGTGGCAGCGGGGTCCTATTAGAAACTAAGGGATATTAAGGCCTCCTTTTAATAGAGAACCGGAACAAAGCATTAGCACATAGTGAATACATGAACTCCTCAAACTATGGTCATCACCGGGAGTGGTCCCGATTATTGTCACTTCGGGGTTGCCGGATCATAACACATATTAGGTGACTGTAGACTTGCAAGATAGATCTAGAACACACATATATTCATGAAAACATAATAGGTTCAGATCTGAAATCATGGCACTCGGGCCCTAGTGACAAGCATTAAGCATAGCAAAGTCATAGCAACATCAATCTCAGAACATAGTGGATACTAGGGATCAAACCCTAACAAAACTAACTCGATTACATGATAAATCTCATCCAACCCATCACCGTCCAGCAAGCCTACGATGCGATTACTCACGCACGGC
This sequence comes from Aegilops speltoides, assembly GCA_021437245.1. NCBI lineage: Eukaryota > Viridiplantae > Streptophyta > Magnoliopsida > Poales > Poaceae > Aegilops > Aegilops speltoides. The sequence goes on from JAHHZJ010001321.1 coordinate 74,796, forward strand.
GGTGAGCATCATGAAATTGGTGATGGAGGATGGTTGATGATGACGACGGCGATGAATCCCCTCTCCGAGCCCCGAACGGACTCAGATCAGCCTCCCGAGAGAGATTAGGGCTTGGCGGCGGCTCTGATCGTAAAATGCGATGAAACTTTCTCTCGATTTTTTTCTCCCAAAAGCCAATATATGGAGTTGGAGTTGGCGTCGAGGGCCACCAGGGGCCCACGAGGTGGGGCGCCTGGGGGGGCGCGCCCACCCTCGATGGCGGTGTGGGCCCCGGTCTTCATCTTTGGCGAGGATTTTTATTATTTATTCTAAGATATTCCATGGAGTTTCAGGTCATTCCGAGAACTTCATTTTTCGCACATAAAACAACACCATGGCAATTCTGCTGAAAACAGCGTCGATCGGGTTAGTTCCATTCAAATCATACAAGTTAGAGTCCAAAACAAGGGCAAAAGTGTTTGGAAAAGTAGATACGACGGAGATGTATCAACTCCCCCAAGCTTAAACCCTTGCTTGTCCTCGAGCAATTCAGTTGACAAACTGAAAGAGAAAAAGAAAAACTTTTACAAACTCTGTTTGCTCTTCTTGTTGTAAACATGAAAAGCCAGCATTCAGGTTTCAGCAATTATTATGAACTAACCATACTCACAATAACACATAGGTCTCACAGTTACTCATATCAATTGCATAATCACCTAGCGAGCCATAATAATAAAACTCGGATGACAAAACATTCTCAAAATAATCATAACATGATATAACAAAATGGTATCTCGCTAGCCCTTTCTGAGACCGCAAAACATAAATGCAGAGCACCTTTAAAGATCAAGGACTGGCTAAACATTGTAATTCATGGTAAAAGAGATCCAGTCAAGTCATATCCAATATAAACCAATAATAATGAATGCAAACGACAGTGTGCTCTCCAGCGGGTGCTTTTTTTAATAAGAAGGGTGATGAGTCAACATAAAAGTAAATAGATAGGCCCTTCGCAAAGGGAAGCAGGGATTTGTAGAGGTGCCAGAGCTCGGTTTTGAAATAGAGATAAATTATATTTTGAGAGGCATACTTTCATTGTCAACATAACAACTAAAAGACAACGATATCTTCCATGCTAAACAGATTATAGGCGGTTCCCAAACAGAATGGTAAAGGTTATACTCTCCCTCCTCCACAGGCATCAATCCATGGCTTGCTCGAAACAACGAGTGCCTCCAACATTCAATGGGTCCCAAGGGGAGTTTTGTTTGCAGTTATTTTGATTTAGTTTGCATGAAGCATGGGACTGGGCATCCCGAATACCAGCCATTTTCTCGTGAATGAGGAGCGGAGTCCACTCCTCTTGAGAATAACCCGCCTAACACGAAAGATAAGGGCAGCTCTAGTTGACACATGAGCTATTCGAGCATGCAAAATAGAATGTTTATTTGAAGGTTTATAGTTTGACACATACAAATTTACTTGGAACGGCAGGTAAATACCGCATATAGGAAGGTATGGTGGACTCATATGGAACAACTTTGGGGTTTAAGGAGTTTGGATGCACAAGCAGTTTCCCCGCTTAGTACAAGTGAAGGCTAGCAAAAGACTGGGAAGCGACCAACTGAGAGAGCGACAACAGTCATAAACATGCATTAAAATTAATTTTCACCAAATATAAGCATGAGTAGGATATAATCCACCATGAACATAAATATCATGAAGGCTATGTTGATTTGATTCAACTACATGTGTGAACATGTGCCTAGTCGAGTTACTCAATTCATTTAAAGGAGGATACCACCCCATCATACCACATCATAATCATTCTAATAGCATGTTGGCACGCAAGGTAGACCATTATAACTCATAGCTAATCAAGCATGGCACAAGCAACTATAATCTCTAAATGTCATTGCAAATATGTTTACTTCATAATAGCTGATCAAGAACGATGAATCATCATATTTACAAAAACAAGAGAGGTCGAGTTCATACCAGCTTTTCTCTTCCCAATAAGTACATTATATATCATCATTATGGCCTTTCACTTGCACTACCGAACGGTGTGAATAATAATAAGAGTGCGCGTGCATTGGACTAAGCTGGAATCTGCAAGCATTCAACTCAAGAGAGAAGACAAGTAATATGGGCTCTAAGTTTAAATAATCAACCATGCATATAAGAGCCACTAAGCATTTTCAATATGGTCTTCTCGACCCCCAAAGAAAGAAAAAGAAATAAAACTATTTACACGGGAAAGCTCCCAACAAGAAAAAGAAGAACGGGAAATATTTTTGGGTTTTCTTTTTAATTCTACTACAAGCATGGAAAGTAAACTAACTAATTTTTTGATTTTTCTTAAAGTTTTAACAAACACACAAGAAGAAAGCAGGAAAAAGAAATTTAAACTTGCATGGACAATTCAATGAAAAAGTATGAGCACCGACATCTAGCAATGAGTTTGTGTGAACATGAATGTAATGTCGGTGGGAAATACGTACTCCCCCAAGCTTAGGCTTTTGGCCTAAGTTGGTCTATTGCCAGGGATGGCCTGGCGGATATCTGTAGGTGAAGCTGGGGTCGTAGTGTGCAGCAGAATAGTTGGGATCATAATGTGATGAAGAGGACTCTGATTGCCACTGGCTGGCAACCGTCTCAGGATCCCAATAATAAACCGACATTCACGGAGGCTCCTCTTGAGGCTCCGGTTCCGCGGCTGGTGCAGGATTCTGATAGGCTTGAACGGCCGCCCACGGAACAATGTGAGGCTCTGCATACAAGTTAAACAAAGAAGGACCAGGAAAAGTAATAGTCTCTAGGTGATATTCATCAAAGTATAATTTATATTTGAGCTCCCCATCGCGACTCTTAACAAGAAAATCATGCGCTATCATACTCTTGTAATCTAAATAAGCACGGGGCAGCGCTGTTTCTTCTTTCTCCGCATGCCTAATAGGTATTTCAAAATGTTCAACTAGGCGCGAAGCATAAATGCCTCCAAAGATGGGGCCCTTAGTACGGTTCATACTTAACCGTCTAGCAACAATTCCAACCAAACTAACAACGTTATTGCGGTATAAACCATGGAGCAAAATAATAATATCAGGAATACTAAGGTTCCCACAGTTCCCGCGTCCAATCAAGCAACGACTAGCAAATATGACAAAGTAGCGTAAAACAGGATAATGAATGCTAGTGATCCTCGCATCAGAAACCTTCCTGGTTTCTCCCACCGTGATAGTGTCAATAAAAGCTTCTACTTCGTTACGGTGGGGTTCATCTAAGGTGCCCTCAAAGGGTATTCTGCAGACCTCGCAGAATTCAGCTAATGTCATCTTTTTAACAACATCATATGAATGAAACTCTACTGATGGAGGTGATTTCTTAGAGAAAAAGTAGAAGTTCTGCACAAACGTATTTGTGAGTAAGAGATACTGATGACGTTGGTCGCGGAGGAAGTTGGTGAGGCCGGCGTTCTCAATCAATATATAGAAATCATCATAAATCCCTACTCTCCTCAAGAAGTCATCGGAGGGCCATTCACACGGCCGGACCTCCGCGGTGCGAGGCAAATTAAATTTGGGCTTCTCCTCTTCTTCCTTTTGTTTTTCCTTAGAGCTTCGACTCGACGAGCCCCTCAAAAGTCTCTTCATTATTTCTGAAACAATCTGAAATTTTTAGTAACTTCAAATAAAAATGAACCAACTTCAATAAAATTGATAGCAACAACTCCCACAAGTACCTAGGGCCTATATCAAGCATTAGAACTACTTGGAACCATATAAATTTGACATGCAAGCTCAAGAACATGGTCACCTATGCAGAACAAATTTGCAATGAATAAAGCACTAGAACAAAAACTAATTGGACCAATGGAGGAGTCACATACCAAGGAACAATCTCCCGAAGCAGTTTTGCAAGAGGTGCTTTGAGCAAGGAGATCGAAAATCACAGCAACGGGGGCTGGGACTCGTGCTTGAGTTGGTTTTTCGTGTTTGTGTCAGACAGAGGAAGAAGATGGGTGCAGGAATAAGTGGAGGAGGGCCTCCATGGGCCCACGAGGCAGGGGGCGCGCCCAGGGGGTAGGGCGCGCCCTCCACCCTCGTGACCAGGTGGCAGCTCCCCCCGTGGTAATTTTAGCACAGTAAATTCTCAAATATTCCCGAGAAAATCATATTAAATTCGCATGGCATTCTGAGGACTTTTATCTTCGGGATATTTTTATATTGCAAGGATAAGTCAGCAGACAGACAGGAAAAATATTATTTTACGTTATTTCTACTAAATAACAGAAAATATAAAGAGGGTACAGAAGGTTGTGCTTCTAGTTTCATCCATCTCGTGATCATCAAAATGAACCCATTAACAAGGTTGATCAAGTCTTGTTAACAAACTCATTCCGAATAATCATGGAACCGGAGAAATTTCAAATAACACTAAGTTACCTCAACGTGGATATGAAAATCCCCAACAATAAGAATATCATACTTTTTCTTGATAGTAGGGAGAGGAAATTCAAAACCTCCAAATATAATCGATGGGGTTTTTCCAATAGAGTTGATACTATAAACTTGAGGTTGTTTCCTCGGAAAATGTACCGTGTGCTCTTTGCCCTTAACATGAAAAGTGACATTGCCTTTGGTGCAATCAATAACAGCCCCTGTAGTGTTAAGGAAAGGTCTTCCAAGAATAATATACATACTATCATCCTCGGGAATATCAAGAATAACAAAGTACGTTAAAATAGTAACGTTTGCAACCACAACAGCACATCCTCACAAATACCGGCTGTATAGCAGTTGATTTATCAGCCATTTGCAAAGATATTTCAAGAGGTGTCAACTTATTCAAGTCAAGTCTACGATATAAAGAGAGAGGCATAACACTAACACCGGCTCCAAGATCACATAAAGCAGTTTTAACATAATTTCTTTTAATGGAGCATGGTATAGTAGGCACTCCGGGATCTCCAAGTTTCTTTGGTATTCCACCCTTAAAGGTGTAATTAGCAAGCATGGTGGAAATTTCAGCTTCAGGTATCTTTCTTTTATTAGTAATAATATCCTTCATATACTTAGCATACACTACAAGAAATATGTCAACTTGTGACCACCACTATTGGTCACTGAAAGGTCATGGTTTTTCATTTGTGACCTTTTTGTGACCAAAAACATAAGGTCAAAAGCTGAGGGTCGTTAACTGACTATAGCGACCTTTCTTCTGGAATGGTCGAAGAAGTTTATGACCAAAATAAGTCCACTGTGGCGTTTTGGTCACTAGCAACCTCCTCAGTCCACGTAGGCATCCAGCGTGGCAAGCTGATGTGGCACAAGATTCAGCCCGGTCCAATTGAGTGTTTTACATGGGCCTAGCCCAACAATTCAGCCCATTTATATTTTTTTCGCTGCTAATTTTGGTGAACTACACAGGCCAAGCCCTACAATTCGGCCTTTTTATTTTCTGGGCCATGGCCTTTTTGTACCAGCAGTTTTAGTTTTCTTTTTTTATAAAATGGGTCCATTAGTCAAACAGGTCCCACTTGTCAGGTTCTGATAAATGGGTCCCAGCTATTAGGCTCAGATTCTTCATATTTCAATTTGACATCATATTTGAATTTCATAGTAAGAAAATAACCAGTATTTAAATAGGCAAGCAGAAAACACACATAATTATTCAAATAACAATAGCCAGATTCACTACAAGCTCTACAAATGACACGTAATACAAGCTCAACATATACAATGTTTTACAAGCTCTACAAATGCAAAGCTCTACAGTACTTTACAAGCTCACCAAGTAATGTTACAAGCTCTCCATGTGTTTTCTTCTTCAACATGGAGCTCCTTCGATAGAGATCAAATGCCGGACTCATCAGACGGCCATAGTTAGGGACTGGCTATGAGCATTGCATGCCCTCCATGATCGCTTTGTTACATGAATCAGCTAAGAAGAATTAGAAAAACTGGAGTAAAATGGAGTAAAGGACAATTCATTATAGAATGATAAACACACAAAGCTCTATCCATAGTACCAAAGAATGGATAACAAGAACAACTCAGTTATTAGCTGATTCATTATAGAATAATATAGAACAAGCTCCCAGTTTGGAGCAAACAGTGGATAAAAGCATGCAACAGCAATGGAACAATCATGCACACAGTATAATAAAATGGATAGAACAATAAAATGGATAGAACAATAACAAGAACAACTCCAGATTACACACAAAGCTCTATCCATAGTACCAGCAATGGATAAAATCATGCACATAGTATAATTCTGACTATGATATAACCAGAGAACTAAATATTCTACATACCTTGAACTCATCAACTAATAAGTGAGAATGATCTAATTGTATGCAATCAATATTTTTTTTATTTGTTTAACTTACTAAAACAGACATCTTCCTTTATGTGAAGAAGTCTGCTTCCTTCTTTAGTTAGTAGTAATCGTTCCATGCAAATCAACCGTGTGTGTATGCTTGAGCATGGTCTGGAGATTACATGCATAGAGGAACAGAATCCTAAACAAAATAGCATCAAATAGCGGTGGGTGCTCAACCTATTTACCATACACAAGCAACACTTAGACCATAGCATGTGCATATACTTGTGTCACATTAGGGGGTTCAGAATGTACACAGTATATTCTAATAAAAAGGATTGGGAGCAGAGGGAGAGGGAGGTGGATATGGACGTGCTACCTGCTGCTCCGGTGGTGCCTCTTAGTGGTCGTGCTTGAGCTCCTCCTGATGCTGCGTGAATCCAAGTGGCTCTCAAGCAAAATCTCCAGCAAAACTACAATGCAACGAATAGTAAGTAACAGCAATGTCTGCAACGTCTGCAATGAACTTTTGAGCAGCTACAGCAACCAGCCTTGTTCCGCAGACCACAAAATTAGAAATAGATTTAAAAATATGTCATTCATGTGGACCAATAATCACTGAGTTTGAGGGGAAACTGCAGTTTCTCTCAGGCTGGAACTACAACGTGCTAAAACAACCCTAAGTGGTTCCATTCATGTGGAAGAATACAGCTCAGGTGCTAAACCAGAAAACAATATGATGTGCAGAAACTAGATTTAATTTAGTATTATAGGAACTTGAATTTTGTTCACAGGTTAATCCAACCCAAGTAAAAATAGGCTAAATAGAACGGATAACTCCATCTTCTCTGTTAAGGCTGAAAAGAGAAGGCAACCATCACAGTGACCTTCTCTGTTAAGGCTGTGGAGGATTGAAGGATTGGTAAGATCTGCTCGGTTTCTTTGATTTGAAAGCTAAAGTTCGAAGCGAGTTGTGCAACATCACAGTGATCACAGAGTAACAGAGTACAGCACTGCTAGCTAGTCATCTGCCCACGACTTCATAGAAAAAAGAAAAGTAATGTCCACATATGACTCTTGTGCTGTCAAAATCTGAAACCAGGCATCCTTCTAAATTATAAGTACATTTCATGATTTTGACACTCATCACTTGTCAGACCCGGGATCGCGTATCTATGCAATCGTAGGAATACTGCAGATAATTGAGTTTTTATCAACACTTGGAGAAAGCACAGTAAAAGGTGTTAAATGTTCCACAGAACAAAACTTTGTGGCTCAGGTAGCTAGCCTAACATAGCCGCACTGAATAATCAGCTCAAACCCGCAGACAAGATGACGCGTTCTAATCTAGCGTTGCCTTCTATTCTCAGGGAAGCAAGGGTATGTTGCAGCCACAAGCTAACAGTAAACCAGGAACCTTAAACTTAACAGGGAAGAAAACTCCGACATAAGAATTCTCTGTCCAAGGATTACCGGTCTGGTCTGCGGACCAAGGACGCCATTGATGAAGGTGGCACTCAAGGTGGAGGCAGCATACCTGAATCCAAGGGCCCGAAATGATGATATATATGAAGGAGATCAATTGCGCGTGAGAAAGAATCCGAGCATCAACCGGATAATAAGTTGGAGAAATCTCTCTGAAAGACTGAAACAGAACGCGGGGAACAGAAAGAAAGTGAATGGGGAAAAAATTCGCTCACCTGCGTATGTCTCGAAGAAGGTGACGACGCCGTCCTTGTCGCCGTCGAAGAAGGCCGCATGCTTCTGCAGCGCCGTCATGCCGCCGGCGCCCAAAGCGTCGCCGTACCCCGACATCTCTGACATCTCGAAGCCGTGCGTGTTGACGAGCAGCCGCCCTTGGCGATGAGACGGTGGTGGCGTGACAAGGGAAGAGAGTGGGGGAGGGGAAGAGGGTGTGGCACCGCCCGGGGCGAGGGCATCGAGGGTGGGGACAGCACCGGTGGCGGACACCGGAGACGGGCAGGGAGGTCGCCGGTGGCTACCAGATCGGGGGAGGGATAGGTGGAAATCCTAACCCTAGCAGAGAGGAGGAGGAGGGACGCCATGGCCGTGCCTGGACTAGTGGATATGGGGAAGGTGAGGGGAGGGGGATGGCGGAGACAAGGTCGACCGTGGGTGGCGTGGCGGTGGTGGGTGGGGATGGCGTCGGATCTGGAAGGCGGAGTGATGGTGGAGGCGCGATCTGGAAGGGGAGGAGAGCCGAGCTGTAGGTGCAAGGATCCGGCGAGATCTTGGGGAGGGAGACCGCGGGCTCGGCGTCGCCTGGAGGTGGAGGAGCGTGGTGGCGGCGAGCGGCTTGAGCATGCGCGATGAGGGGGAGAAAGGGGCGGCGGCGATGGATCTAGGGAGAAGGCGGCAGCGTCGATGGAGTGGGAGGGGATAGGGTTTGGGTGGTTGGGCTGCCCGGGGGTGGGAGGGGATAGGGTTCTTTTTCTTTCTCTCTCTTTTTTCTTTAGATAAATGGGATGGGTGCATGGATGGATGGATGGATGCCATGTCATCGATCCATGGCACAAACATTTCAACCAATGAGAACAAAGCATACGTAATTGTGTTTTTCTATGTGTTTCTATTATATTTTTTGCACAAGGGTGCATTTTGGAATGGCATAATTTGTTCAAATTATATAATACTTTGCACAAGGGTGCATCTTGGAATGGCAAACAATGCTGCCTAAAAAAATTACATTTTTTTGGACGAAAAATTCATTTTTCCATTTTTTGAGTGCCCAAAATGAGTTTTTTGTGAAGGACCTACCATATATTTGTTGCAAAAGTGGACCAAATCATTTTTCTAAAATACTAGGACATATTTAATGCACAATTGACCAAATGGTTGAGTGTCAGAAGCTTTGATCCACCTCTCGTGAAAAAGACAAATTCCCGCCGATTCAGCTGGAAGCGGGTCAAATGTGAACTGCAGCTGCCTCATAGTTTGCTATTTATTTTTTTCAAAAATCATTTTAAGGTACATAAGTATCTATTTAATCAGAGAAACACCAAAAAATTCCAAGATTCAACCACTAGCTAGGAACGGTCATTCCCGTCGTTTTGACCGCATTTTGAAACGGACATAAAAAATTCAAAAAAAATCAAAAAATTGGGAAACTTTCGCATTGTGTCATTATATGTGGCCAAGTTCAGAGGAAAAATAATAAACTTGTAATACGACAATTATTTTAAAAAAGTGTTCTCAGAAACGAGCTATCACGTATGTAGATTAATGGCTTTCAAGCCAAATGATCAATCTTATGGCCACATCCATGGCATAGTTTGTTCAAATGATCTCATATTGTGCACAAGGGTGCATATTTGAATGGCAAACAATGTTGCCTAAAGAAGTTTCCATTTTTCTTTGGACGAAAAAACCATTTTCCATTTTTCGAGTGCCCAAAAGGAGGTTTTTTTGTGAAGGACCTCCCAAATAATTGTTGCAAAATTGGACCAAATCAATTTTATAAAATACTAGGACATATTTAATGCACAATTAACCAAATGGTTGGGTGTAAAAAGTTTTGATCCACCTCTCGTGAAAAAGACAAATTTTTGCCGATTCAGCTGGAAGCGGGTCAAATTTGAACTACATCTGCCTCATAGTTTGCTATTTATTTTTTTCAAAAATCATTTCTAGGTACATAAGTATCTATTTAATTAGAGAAATACCAAAAAAATTCCAAGATTCAACCACTTGCTAGGAATGGTCATTCCCACCGTTTTGACCGCATTTTGAAACGGGCATAAAAAATAAAACAAAATAAAAAAATTGGGAAACCTTCTCATTGTGTCATTATATGTGGCCAAGTTCTCAGAAAAAATAATAAACTTGTAATACGGCAATTATTTTAAAGAAGTGTTCTCAGAAACGAGCTATCACATACGGAGATCAATGGCTTTCAAGTCAAATGATCAATCTTATGGCCACATCCATGGCATAGTTTGTTCAAATGATCTCATATTGTGCACAAGGGTGCATATTGGAATGGCAAACAATGTTGCCTAAGGAAGTTTCCATTTACTTTGGACGAAAAAACCATTTTTCATTTTCCGAGTGCCCAAAAGGAGGTTTTTTGTGTGAAGGAACTACCAAATAATTGTTGTAAAAATGGACCAAATCAATTTTATAAAATACTAGGCCATATATAATGCACAATTTACAAAATGGTTGGGTGAAAAAAGTTTTTATCCACCTCTGGTGAAAAACACAAATTGTCGTCGATCTAGTTGGAAACGGGTCAAATTTGAACTGTAGCTGCCTCATAGTTTGCTCTTTATTTTTTCCAAAAATCATTTCTAGGTAAATAAGTATCTATTTAATCATAGTAACGCCAAAAAAATTCCAAGATTCAACTACTAGCTAGGAAAGGTCAAGCCCGCCGTTTTAACCGCATTTTGAAACGGGCATAAAAAATTCAAAAAAAAATCAAAAAATTGGAAAACCTTCGCATTGTGTCATTATATGTGACCAAGTTTCCAAGAAAAACAATAAACTTGTAATACGGTAATTATTTAAAAAAAGTGTTCTCAGAAATGAGCTATTAAGTGTGAAGATTCATGGCTTTCAAGCCAAATGATCAATCTTATGGCCACATTCATGGCATAGTTTGTTCAGATGATCTCATATTGTGCACAAGGGTGCATATTGGAATGGCAAAAAATGTTGCCTAAGGAAGTTTTCATTTTCTTTGGACAAAAAAACCATTTTCCATTTTCTGAGTGCCTGAAATGAGTTTTTTTGCGAAGGACCTACCATATATTTGTTTCAAAATTGGACCTAATCAATTTTATAAAATACTAGGCCATATTTAATGCACAATTGACAAAATGGTTGGGTGTAAAATTGTTTGATCCACCTCTGGTGAAAAAGACAAATTCCCGTCGATTCAGTTGGAAGCGGGTCAAATTTGAACTGCAGCTGCCTCATATAGTTTGCTCTTTATTTTTTCCAAAAATCATTTCTAGGTAAATAAGTATCTATTTAATCATAAATACATGGTTTGATGGCAATACATCGAGGTTTGGACGGTGGCCGATGGCCCCAACTCTAGAGAGCGTAAGCTCGCAAGCCCGCCGCGTGGTCACCGCATTTCCGTGGTGTTGCCATGTGTTCTTGGCAGCCTAGGCATGTCTAGTGGGTTGGGCACTCCCCAGGTAGGTGCTAGGAAGAAAATCACAACATAAGATTCTCACGAGGAGACCGATCGATGCTCAAACATGAATAAGCAGCCAAGTGTTTGATTTGCGGTATGGGAAATGCACATGGCTAATGGACGTGAGTTTTGGCTGAGGATGATCAGTTACTAAGAAGACCGTCTTCACAAATTTTCACCTCAAAAGGAGGAGCCTAGGTGGTACTTGCTTTACAAAGTACCATACTGGACATAAATACGAATGTTGAAGCTGGGCTCAAAATAATGAATGGATTGAGCTGGCATTTGGTGGAGGATGGTTATTTGGGCATAGTAAAGCACTGTAGAAAATGGATACCATTTGGCCATGCCAAAGTGGTACTTCCTTCACAAAGTGATGCTCTGAACAGAATAGGAAAATGAATATTTTCGAATTATTTTTTAACTAGGCAAGGAATGTTTTTGACATATTTGATGAAGATATGATCCAAAACATTTATGAGAATTTTTTGGGAATTTTTGGAATAACAGAAATATAGGTTGCTTCACAACCTAGGGCAAAAACTGCCACATGGACATGACACATAGGCAAAACTGATGAGATGGCGCCTAGTCATCACAACCCACCACAATCTATAAGGCTATGACCATCTATATTGGTCATTAACAACTAGAAATAAGGCAACGGACTAGCACTGTTTGCTTTGTGACCATTTCATGTAAGGAAATTACGACCTTTCTGACCAAAATGGTCGCAATGGTTGCCCCCCGAACAGCTTTTGACCAATTGGTCTGAAATGGTCATAGATCTATGACCAATTCTTCCAGGGTCACTGACAAAAGGTCACTAGTTGACATATTTCTTGTAGTGATAAGGATTTGTTTTGAGCACATTAGTTAATCGCATACGCAAAAAGATGGCTCTAATCATTTCAACAAAGCACTCAAAATCCTCATCATCCTTTATCTTGGATGGTTTGGGAGGAAAAGGCATGGGTTTCTGAACCCATGGTTCTCTTTCTTTACCATGTTTCCTAGCAACGAAGTCTCTTTTATCATAACATTGATTCTTTGATTGTGGGTTATCCAGATCAACAACAGGTTCAACTTCTACTTCATTATCATTACTAGGTTGAGCATCAACATGAACATTATCATTAACATTTTCACTAGGTTCATGTTCATCACCTGATTGTGTTTCAGCATCAGACATAGAGATATCATTTGGATTATCCGGTGGTTCAGCAATAGGTTCGCTAGAAGTTTGCAGATCCTATCATTTTCTTTTCTTCCTCTTAGAAGAACTAGGCATATCAATATTATTCTCTGAGAATGTTGCTCGATTCTCTTAGGGTGGCCTTCAGGATACAAAGATTCTTGAGTCATTCTACCAGTTCTAGTAGCCACTCTAACAGCATAATCATTTTTCTTACTATTCATTTCATCAAGCACTTCTTTCTAAGCTTTAAGTACTTGTTCTACTTGAGTGGTAACCATAGAAGCATGTTTGCTAACAAGTTTAAGTTCACCTCTAATATCAGCCATATAATCACTCAAGCGTTTAATCAAAAAGGTATTCTGTTTTAATTGTCTACAAAATAAGCATTAAATTCATCTTGTTTAAACATAAAGTCATCAAATTCATCCAAGCACTGACTAGCAGTTTTAGTAGGAGGGACTTCAGATTTATCATATCTATAGAGAGAATTTACCTTTACTACCTGTGTCGGGATATCGGGAGGTTCTTCAGTAAATAAGTAATTGAGATCATATACTTCTTCAACAGGCGGTAAATTAAGACCATGTATTTCTTCAATAGGAGGTAAATTCTTAACATCTTCAGCTTTAATACCTTTTTCTTTCATAGATTTCTTTGCCTCTTGCATATCTTCGGGACTGACAAATAGAACACCTCTCTTCTTCGGAGTTGGTTTAGGAATAGGCTCAGTAATTGGCTCAGGAGCTGGCTCAGGAGTTGGCTCAGGAGGTGGCTCGGGAGGTTCCCAATTATTTCCATTAGCCAACATATTATTCAATAGAAGTTCAGCATCATCCGGTGTTCTTTCCCTTAAAAGAGAACCAGCACAACTATCCAGGTAATCTCTGGAAGCATTAGTTAGTCCATTATAAAAGATATCAAATATTTCAGGTTTCTTAAGAGGATGATCAGGCAAAGCATTAAGTAACTTGAGAAGTCTCCACCAAGCTTGTGGGAGACTCTCTTCTTCAATTTGCACAAAATTGTATATTTCCCTCAAAGCAGCTTGTTTCTTATGAGCAGGGAAATATTTAGCAGAGAAGTAATAAATCATATCCTGGGGACTTTGCACACAACCAGGATCAAGAGAATTAAACCATTTCTTAGCATCACCCTTTAATGAGAACGGAAATATTTTAAGTAAATAAAGGTGGCGCGATCTCAGATTATTAGTAAACAGGGCAGCTATATCATCTAACTTACGAAGATGTGCCACAACAGTTTCAGATTCATAGCCATAAAAAGGATCAGATTCAACCAAAGTAATTATATCTGGATCGACAGAAATATCATAATAATCATAATCAAAAACACAGATAGGTGAAGTAGCAAAAGCAGGATCGGGTCTCATCCTTCCTCTAAAAATTCTTTACTCCACTTAATTAGCAACCTCTTACGTTCAAGACTATCCTGGCAAGCAACAACAGCTTCAAAAGATTCAGCACTAAGGAATAGCGGGCATAGGCTCATCATCACTAACATCATCGTGTTCAGGTTCAATAATTTCTCTTTCTCTAGACCTAGCAATTTGCTCATCAAGAAATTCACAGAGTGGCACAGTAGTATCAAGCATAGAAGTAGTTTCATCATAAGTATCATGTATAGCAGAAGTGGCATCATCAATAACATGCGACATATTAGAATGAATAGCTATAGTAGGTTTAGGTGTCGCAAATTTACTCATAACAGAAGGAGAATCTAGTGCAAGGTGTGACGCCCTCGATTCAATCGTACACTAATCATGCACGCAAATATGTACGATTAAGATCAAGGACTCATGGGAAGATATCACAACACAACTCTAGACACAAATTAAAATAATACAAGCTTTATATTACAAGCCAGGGGCCTCGAGGGCTCGAATACATAAGCTCGAATACACAAGAGTTAGCGGAAGCAACAATATCTGAGTACAGACATCAGTTTAGACAAGTTTGCCTTAAGAAGGCTAGCACAAAAGCATCTACGATCGAAAAGGCAAGGCCTCCGGCCTGGGAGCCTCCTAACTACTCTTGGTCGTCGGCGGCTAGTAGACACCCTCGGGGTAGTAGTAGTCGTCGACGGTGTCGTCTGGATCCTGGGCTCCACCATCTGGTTGCGACAACCAGAAAGAAGAGGGAAGGGGGAAACGGGGAAGCAAAGCAACCGTGAGTACTCATCCAAAGTACTCGCAAGCAAGGATCTACACTACATATGCAACATTATCAAAGGAAGGTTGTATATTTGGACTCGGCTGCAGAAATGCCAGAATAGAGAGAAGGCCTAGTCTTATCGAAGACTAGCATCTTCTGGAAACCACCATCTTGCAGCAACCGGAGGGAGTAGAGTAGCATAAAGTAAAGAAGTAGAAGTGTTATCAACCTCGGCCAGAGATCCTTTCTCGACTCCTTGCGAGAAAGGCATCCCAGAGCCATACTATCCAGTTATCATCACAATCCATTTCTCATCACCATCCAGTTCTCATCACAAGTATCCAGTTCTAGTTGTATCGATCGATACAACTCCGAGTGTCCGCTATCAGAGGACAGGCTATCGATAGATGTTTTCTTCCCTGCAGGGCTGCACCAACTTACCCACCACGCTCGATTGACTCCGGCCGGACACACTTTCCTGGGTCATGCCCGACCTCGGCCAAACAATACGCCGCAACCCGACCTAGACTTAATAGAGAGGCCAGCACGCCGGACTAAACCTATGCCCCCAGGGGTCATGGGCCATCTCCTCGGGAACTCCTGCACGTTGCGTACACGGCCGGTGAGCAGACCTAGCTACCACCTTAAAAGGAAGAAGCTTACCAGTCCAACCCGGCGCGCGCCACTCAGTCGCTGACGTCTATTAAGCTTCGGCTGATGCATACGATGCAGAACGCCCATACTATGCCCACGTGATGGTTAGTGCTATCAGGCCAGAGGCCCCTCGGATCAAATATCCAAATCGTAGTGGATTAGGAACGCGGTAACAAGCAGAGACTCACAAAAGATGTGACCCCATTGCCCCGTCTCGAGGACTTGCGGCAAGGGCTAAGAATGCCCGGCCACGCCTCGTAATTATCTCTCGGGCACCTTCCAGGTCAACCCGACTCCACATCACTCGCAATTATGCTCGCGCGGGTACCCCTCAGGGAGGACCCGTCTTTAGTAACATGGTTCAGTGTAAAGTCATAGTAATCATAGTAACTGTATGTCTAAACATCAAGGGTAAAACCCGAGGAATCACCCCCGGTGAACTCCACTCAATGTAATCATCAAGGTGAACGTAAGAGGAATCACCCTCGAAGTTCACACTTGAGAGGGTTGCACGACGAGTCGATCGGAAGTGGTTAAGGAGGAAATCACCCTCGGCGACCACGATCGAATGATTACACTACAGGTTAACATCGGCGTCAAGAGGTTCACCCTTGGTACTCGATAGTAACCCAGTAGTGTTGAGCAACTAAGGGGAAAGTGATGTGCGGTGCCGGGACCTGGTCTTCGATCCCATTGATCGGGTCTTCAATGATGAAGCAGGGGCAACAGGGACAAGGTGGGGGTCACTGATGGATCACTAACCAACCTATACTAAGCAGTTTAGGATAAGGTAAAGTAACAATAAGGTGCTATGCATCGTAATAGGAGCAAACAATAACAGTAGCAAAATCTAATGCAAGCATGAGAGAATGGAATGGGCGATATCGGGATGATCAAAGGGGGGGCTTGCCTGGTTGCTCTGCCAAGGAGGGGTCGTTGTCGACGTAGTCGATCACAGTGGCATCAGCGACAGTCTCGGGGTCTACCGAAGAGAAGAGGGGGGGAAGAAACAGGAAATACATAGTAAGCAAGTGCATAACAGGACAACAGGCAGAGCTAGACGTGTTCTAACGCAGTGCTACGCGGTACCGTGGAAGGGGGGAAACATCCGGGAAAGTTTTCCCGATGTTTGCATTTTTCGGACAGATGAAACGGAGGGGGAAAGCTGCAGGTTCTCTATGCTAGGGATGTGTGGAGGACGAACGGGTCGCATATCCGGATTCGTCTCGTCGTTCTGAGCAACTTTCATGTAGAAAACTTTATTATGATTTATTATGATTTATTATGATTTATCAAAGTTTTAGGCATTTTTGAAATTATCAAAAATAGATTAGAAAAGCTAAGTGTACCCAAAAGTACACCCAGCAGCATGGCGAGTGTGGGGCTGATAGGGGGCCAACCAACCGCCTTGATCGGCATTGATCGTCAAAGGCCCCTGTGGGTCCCATCTGTCATTGACTGAACAGCTAAATGTTTTAGTTAATCTAATTAAATCATGGGGCCGAGCTGTCAGTGTCTATTAACGTAATTAAATTTAGTTTTTAGTTAATTAACTAATAGCGGGGGGTGGGGGCCACCTGTCATTAGGCTAACTCTCAGTAATAAAAAAACAAAAAGAACAGGGGCTAATCCCCATTACCAGCGGATGAGCCTGTGCTCGTACAGAGAAAGGCGAGGCCATGGCCAAGAGCGGCCGGCCGGGCAGATTGCTAGGGGCGGAGAGCGGGCGCTGCTCGGCGCCGGTGCGGGCGACGAGATGGCCGGGGGCGCGCCGACGGCTATGGCCGGCTGGCATGGGCGCGCGCGGGCGAGGGGACAGGCGGCGCCAGCAGCGGTGGGCGGTGGTCACGAGCGGAGACCGCAGATCGGGCTCCAGCAGCTGGCTGTAGTAGACAGCGGGCGGCGCGACGAGGCAAGCAAGGCGAAGCTGTGCGGGGCATTGACGAGCAGCAGCACGAGGGACGCATGTTAGCGGGCGCGTGCAGCAGAATCGAGGCCAAGGCTCTGGGCACGCGCGGAGGCGCCGGTCGACGCGACCGAGGGAAGGTGCGGCGAAAGCACGGCGACTACTGGCGGCGATTCATCGTGGAAATTAGAGGATGGGGGACGGCGGCTCTGGCGCTTTTCGGCAGCGGCGTAGCGAGCTTGGGGTTGCGCTCGTGGTGGCGATTCGTCGACAACAAGGTAGCGATGACGGCCGACGATGGGGATCGACGATTGCGGCGGCGTGAGGGCGTCCTTTACTCGCGCGACTTGCCGTGAGACGAAGAGGTGAAGGTGCACGTCTCTGGGCCTGCTGGATAGGCGAGGGGAGGCGATGTCGCGCCAACGTCGACGGCGCAGCCATGGGAGCTCTCGAGCGCGGCTCGATTTGGTGGAGAACGGCGCAGAGGGGGAAAATGGAGGAGCTAGGGTTCATGGCAGAGAGAGGCGTCGAGGAGGCTCTTATCCAACTCTTCAACCGCAGGATGGGCGGCACATGACATCCAGCGTCTTTGTCTGGCGCACAGGCGTCCACGGGAGCGAGGTGAACAGGAGGTAGGAGGAGGTGTGAATGGGCTGGGCGGCTGTGTACGGGGCCATTAGGGCCCGTGCATGAGTTAGCTGAGCTCCTTTTGTTTTGTTATTCGCTATTCTTTAGTTCACCTCTGTTTTACAATATTTTGAGGTAGTACTAAATGAATTTATTTATAGGTGCAACTTTGCACGTAATTACTAGGTAGGATTCTGAAGCCACACACAAGGTTTCAATTTATTTGGAGAAGCTTCACCATATATTTAAATTGTAAAGGATAAATTAAATGCTAATGGTCCAAGTCCAAATAGGTTAATGGCATTTCAGATACTCAACTAAGGTTGGGTCTTATATGATAATTAATTAGCGAATATTTTCAACGCAACAAACATTTTTGTTTTACTGCCCGAAGAAATAATTTATTCGACTTATTTTAAATTTGAAAAAGGCTTTGATTTGTGGACAAGTGGCAAGTTGCATAGTAATCACGATGACATGGCCACCATTAGGGGGAGATTACTGTAGCATGATTCTTGGGGTGTTACACAAGGCTAGATGGCAATCCCTTACCTTCCCTCGTAGTTGAGGCCAAAATAGTAGTTCGATCATCTTTCAAATTCTTCATAGTGTCCAGCAGATATAAATCCCAAGTGACTCAAGGAATAGGGCTATGTTCCCCGGCAACGGCGCCAGAAAAAGATCTTGATAACCCACAAGTATAGGGGATCGCAACAATTTTCGACGGTAGAGTATTCAACCCAAATTTATTGATTCGACACAAGGGGAGCCAAAGAATATTCTCAAGTATTAGCAGCTGAGTTGTCAATTCAACCACACCTGGAAACTTAATATCTGCAGCAAAGTGTTTAGTAGCAAAGTAATATGATAGTGGTGGTAACGGTAACAAAGTAAAGACAGCAAAAGTAATGTTTTTGATATTTTGTAGTGATTGTAACAGTAGCAACGGAAAAGTAAATAAGCGTAAACCAGTATATGGAAAACTCGTAGGCACCGGATTAGCGATGGATAATTATGCCGGATGTGGTTCACTACTAGGAAAAGGGCTATAGATAGGACTGATTCTAATGGCGCACCAGGTAGACAGTGCGCCACTACTATATACTAATGGCGCACTAGCTTCAGGTACGCCATTAGTGTGGCAGACACTAATGGCGCACCAGCCTCACGGTGCGCCACTACTATTGATTTTTCCCCATTTTCCATACAAACTAATGGCGCATGAAGACAAAGTGCGCCATTACTAGTTAGAACTAGTAATGGCGCACGGCCAAGACAGTGCGCCATTAGTATATATATTATTTTTTACTTTTTTGCAAACCTACTAATGGCGCACCATATCACAGTGCGCCATTAGTAGTTTAAACTACTAATGGCGCACTGTGATACCGTGCGCCATTAGTATACATATGTTTTTTTACTTTTCTGCAAAAAGTACTAATGGCGCACCACGTGCAGGTGCGCCATTAGTAACCAGGGTTACTAATGGCGCATTATGTGGTGGTGTGCCATTAGTAACCTGGGACCAACAAGATATTTTGGACAGCCCACCTACCCACTCACTTTCCCCACTTCATTCTCTCCACCTCCTCGTCCAAGCTTGTCTCGGCTGCCTCCTCCTCCTCACCTCATTTTCACCATAAATTCATCAAAATTAAGTGGTGAAATTACCTTTTTTGATAGGTAAGTAAGGGGAAAGCTATCATCATGATGTAGAATTACTTTTTTTCTCCCTAGCTCGCTCCAACAACGTGCACATGCACTTTTTGTGGCCTAGCTAGATCTATGTATGTTTGTGGTGTTGCATGTGTTTGTGGTGTTGCATATATGATTGTGTTTGAAGGTACCGGTATTTGAAATGCGATAGTTGCCAATATTTTGCCGGAATGTTTTGATTCATTTCCGTTTTGGCGAGAATTTTTGCACTATGCATTCTTTTTGGTCCTATTTTTAGGGAAGGTCATGCCAAATTTTTTCTTGGTTCTAAAATATCGTTTTGCTCTACCCTTGACGACCATGGTCCGCACGATGGTGAAGGCATCGTGAATAGGTTTTTGAGCTCATGAAGGCCGAGATGCTTCAAAAGAACGAGACGGAGATAAGATGTCTGTGTCGAAGATGCAAGTGAAGAGCCTTATGCGGACCGGATTCGGCAGGTGCAGGACCACCGCTCTTTCGTGGTTTCATGGATGGCTATCGGTGGCAAGGTGATGAAGATGACTATGAAGTCGTCCATGGGGTCGAGCAAGAAATGAGGAAGGGCAACAAGACAAGTACCACCTGGCGAGGGCGGGCGAGAAGACGAAGAATCTCCAGGACATGATCACGACGGTGATGCTGTACACAGTTATCATGTAGAAGATGTCGTAAATGATGATGGGGAAGATCAAGACGAAGGGCATGATCATGAAGATGAAGATGCCGGAGCAGACGATGATAGAGGCTGGGTGCAGGACCCTCATATTCAAGAGCTGCTTCTCAAGCAGACAGATAACGCAAGAGCTGCCGCCCGAGAGAAAGCCAAGCTGGATCAACTGGAGATAGACGCGGTTACTCCATTGTATGAAGGATGCAGGCCCGAGGATACCCGCCTAAAAGTAACGCTCATGGCTCTGGAGATGAAGGTAAAACACAAAATGACCGACACATGTTTCGACGAGAACATGTCATTCTGGCACGAACGTCTTCCCAAGGGGAACAAGTGCCCGACCAGTTTCGAGGAGGCGAAGAAAATCGTGTGTCCTCTAGATTTACCGCACGTGAAATACCATGTGTGCATGAACACTTGTATCATTTATCAGGACGAGCACGCGGAGTCTACCATATGTCCGGTGTGCGGCGTCACTCGATACAAGAAGAGGAAGAAAGCTCCTCGAAAATTGGTGTGGTACTTTCCGATCACTTCTCATCTGCAGCGGTATTTCACGGACCCTAAGGTAGCAAAGCTCCTGCGT
This sequence comes from Aegilops speltoides, assembly GCA_021437245.1. NCBI lineage: Eukaryota > Viridiplantae > Streptophyta > Magnoliopsida > Poales > Poaceae > Aegilops > Aegilops speltoides. The sequence continues at coordinate 95,782 of JAHHZJ010001321.1, forward strand.
TGGCACGCGGATAGGGAGGAGAATAAGCGGGAAGATGACGGAAATGATCTGGAGATAAATAAAAAAGACAAGATGCTGAGTCACCCTAAGGATGCGAGCGATGGCGGCGTTGAACTTCAAAGACCGAATTTGGGAAGGATCCAAGGAACATCGTCTTTGGCGCGAGCACCGATGGAGTCAATCCGTTTGGCAGCCGAGAAGCGCATATAGCTTTTGGCTGTGTTTGCGTGGATGTACAACCTTCCCCCTGGTTGTGCATGAAGAGGAAGTACATTCACATGAGTATGCTAATTAAAGGGCGAAACAACCAGGAACAACATCAATCAGTCTGGGGCTCTTTGAAGGAGGAGCTAGACACGCTGTGGAAAACGCCACCAATAACGTGGGATGCTGCGAGAGAGAATATTTCCCTATGAGAGCCGTGACCGCTCACGACGGTGCACGACTATCTTGGTTACGGATATCTCGCGGGGCAGGTAGTCCACGGATTTTCTGGATGCGTAAGGTGCATGGATGACACAACGTATTGCCAGCTAGATAGAGATCCCGGGTCTTCGAAAACCGTGTTCATGGGACATCGAAGGTGGCTTCGCGAAGATGACCCGTGGAGGAAATGCAAGGATCTGTTCGATGGTGAAACCGAACCCTGAAAACGCCCGTGTACGAGGAGCGGCGAGGAAATAGACGAGTTGTTGAAAAATTGGAAAGACTGCCCACTGCCGGGAAAGAAGCAAAAGGCGCCAGAGCCGGGAAAGAAGCGAAAGGCGCCAGAGCCGCTGTTGAAGGTATGGAAAACGAGGTCTGTTTTCTGGGACTTGCCGTACTAGAAGATCCACCGTGTGCCTCACAACCTTGATGTCATGCATATCACGAAGAACGTGTCCGAGAGTCTGCTTGGTACCCTGCTCAACATGCCAGAGAGGACCAAAGATGAGCCGAAATCAAGGGCAGACTTGAAATCAATGGGCATCAGGCAGGAGCTTCACGCTAATGATGATGATGATGAGGCGAAGCAGGACACAGAAAGTCGTCGCAAAGGAAAAACGGCCAAGAAGACCAGAAATGACTACCCTCCCGCGTGCTTCACTCTAAGTCTGGAGGAGATCGAGCAGTTTTTCACCTGCCTCCTAGGAGTAAAACTTCCTTACGGTTACGCGGGGAAGATAAGCAGATACCTAGACCCAGCGAAGCAGAAGTTCAGCGGGATGAAGTCTCACGACTGTCACGTGCTGATGACGCAGATACTTCCAGTTGCAATCCGTGGGATCATGGACGCGCACGTCCGTGAAACGCTATTTGGCCTATGCAACTTATTCGATGTCATCTCTCGGAAGTTGATTGGAGTGAGGCAACTCAGAAGACTATAGGAAGAGATCGTGGTGATACTATGCGAGCTTGAGATGTACTTCCCGCCCGCATTCTTCGACGTTATGGTGCATCTGCTGGTCCATATCGTGGAGGATATCATCCAACTCGGGCGGCGTTCTGCACAAAGCATGATGCCGTTCGAAAGGATGAATGGTGTCATCAAAGGATACGTTCGCAACATGTCACGCCCAGAGGAAGTATAGCCAGGGCTTTTCGACCAAGAGTGCATCTCCTATCGCACGAATTATCTAGGCATCGAGAACCCGTTGGTCGCCCGTCAGCGGGCACCTCGGCTGGGCTCATTGGATGGGGTCACCGTGAGGGTCGCCGCTAAATGCATGTCGATTTCGAGGGTCGACTCGTCGACTTTGAAAGAGCAAACCTAGTCGCGCTACAACACATAGGCGTGGTCGATCCTTGGGTGGTAGAGCACAAAACCTTTATTGAGAAGAAGTACAATGACCGAGGCCAACAGAGGATCGGACGGAGATATACTCAAAGAGCACAACTCATGTTTCACGCATTGGTTCAAGCGAAGCTTCGCAGTACCCTTTACATGGAGATTCTTCAGCGGAAGAACAACTCATATTCGCCTTGTCACGAGGCACCGAGCACAACCTCGATGACCTATGAAAATGCGATATCAACGGCTACACATTCTACACCGAGGACAAGGACATGAAGAGCGATGGTTATCGAACTCCGGTAACGATGGAATCCTACACGGTAAGGACAGGACAGATACTACGGAAGGATCGAGGAGATCTGGGAGCTGAGCTCTGTTGGAGAGAAGGTGTCGATGTTCCGTGTCGATGGGCCAAGAGCGTCCTAAAGAAGACCGATATTTCACCACCATGGTTATACGAAGCCAATCCAAGATCATGGCGCAAAGCGTCACCTTGAAAAATGAGCCATGGGTACTGGCTTCCCAAGTGGACCAATGCTTCTTCATTACCGACCCGTCAAAGCCCAGTCGTGTTGTCGTGAGGAGAGGCAAAAGGAAGATCATCGGAATGGATGGAGTATCCAATGAGCAAGACTTCGACAAGTACGACGACCCGAAGATTGAACATGACGACGACGATGAAGTAGCAGCACACACCACAAGAAGAAGCAGGACCACCCTACCTAAAGGACGTCCGTTCCACAGAAGAACTCCATTTGCGAAAAAGAAGGGCAAGAAGATTGTGAACAGATAGCTAGCTAAGATCGATTGTATTTAAATCGTAGTCTTCATTCTCGATTGTATTTCATGGGCACTTTTTGATATCATGAATATTTTTAAATTTCATGGGCACTTTTTGAATTCATGAGGACACTTGATCTCGATCCCCCTCCATCTCGATCTCGAATCCCCCTCCATCTCGATCTCTTATGATTTAAACAAGTTTGAACGTATTTAAACACAAATAAATATAAAAAACAGCATTTAAAATGCATAAAAAAAATATTGGGGAGCCTGGGAATCAAACCCAGGACCTCCTAGTGTGTGTGCTGCGTGCTGACCAGTCTGGCTAGTGGGTGGGTTCTGTTGTAGATAGGGTTAGGTGGTAGATAGAGATAGTGGGCTAGATTAGAAAAAAATTCTAATGGTGCACGGAGAGCTGGTGTGCCATTAGAATAGTAGTACTTATGGTGCACCGAGAGCTGGTGCGCCATTAGAAAGTTTCCCCCCACACTAAATCCCCAATCTCTCTAATCTCTCCCGCTGCCCCCCCCCCCCCGTGTTCGCCGTCCCCCTTGCCTCCTTCGCTGTCCCGAGCCGCGCCGCCGCCTCCGCCGCCTCCTCGCCGTCCCCGAGCCGAGCACCGTCCCCCGCCCGCGCCAAGGCTCCCGTAATCCCCTCCCCAGCGGCCCGCTGCGTCAACCTCCTCCCGGCGCGATAGCTAGGGTTCCTATCCGCCGCCACGGCTGACGGCCGCGCGCAGGGCGCGCCCAGCCGGCCGAACCCTCCGCTACCCCGCCTCCACCGCCTCCTCCTCGACGCGCCGCCTGCTCAACGCGCCTCCTCCTCCTCGACGCGCCACCTCCTCGACGTGCCTGCTCCTCCTCGACACGCCGCCGCCTCGACGCGCCGCCGCCCACTGCCTCCTCGACACCGGCGTCCTCCTACGGCAGCCTGCCGTTATCCCACAGGTGATTCCTCACCTCTCCCCCTTCCCCTCCTTCCCCCTCGTATTTGCTAAAACTGAGATGTAAACTAAAGGAGTTCGTGATTTGTAGAAGCTGTAGCATACTCCAACAAGTGATAAATGCACTTAAAAGTTTACTAAGAAAATGCAGATGCTTCTCACTTGTTACTGAAAGTTTTCTGGAGTGATAAATGCATGCAAAAGAAGTTTAGTTAACTGTTACTGTTGCTGTATGAATTCCAACCAGGTCAATTTGCAGAGTATAAGGATAGCGTAGAAGACAAGTAGCATAATAGCATAGAACATAACCAGGTCAATTTGCTGTATATAGCCAAGACAAGTAGCATCGTCCCCAAGCGAGTATAAGGATAGCATAGAAGAAATAGACAGGGTAGCAAGTAAGCTGAGATAAAAAAGTGTTTACTTTAAGTAATTATTTACAACAAGCATTGTGTAGGAAAATGTCATGCAGGCTGTAACTTGAACTTGAAGAACTCCTTAGATAGTTTTTTAGTCTCCTTATACAAAACAAGCTGAAGTTTGAAACCTATTTCTCCTAAGCGCATACGAAAAATTGCAGATAAGTAGACACTGAAAATTGCAGCCATGTCAAAGTGTCATTTCATTTGGGAGCAGTAACTATAAGAAAAGGAAGTGAGTTGAATTGCAAAAAAATGGAAGGTGAAATGAAAAGAACATTGCTCTATGTGAAAACTGTATGTGCAATCTACAAATGTGAAAAACTGTATGTGCTGTCATAGGTGTTGTGCTGTCAAAACTATATGTGCAATCTCCAGAACAATTACGCTTATGTGAAAACTGTATGTGCAATCTCCAAATGTATCATCATAATGTAGGTGTTGTGTTTTGTGATTCTTCATGCTGAGAACTTCAGCTTTTTCAACTTGCTGGACTATATGTTCATTGGTACTACTTGTGATCTTCTTCTTTGTACTACTTGGGAATTTTGTCAACTTGATTAACTTCCGTTCCGGCCCTTGAGTTTGCCGGAATGTTGATTAACTTCCGTTCCGGCAAATTCGGGTAATCCATATGTCCTATTTTTCAGCAAAGGTCATGCTGAAATTTTCCGTGAATTTTAGCATGACTTTGCTAAAAATAGGACATATGGGGTACTTGCGACTAATGCATGGGCCGGGGTATCTTAGTACTTAATTAAGTAGGATCAACTGCCCCTTTATTCTTGCTGCATTAAACCATAGGTGGCAATAGAGCCAAGTGATTAGGCCCAACTTAGAATTCTCCTTCGCATCAATAAACCCTAGATGATAAACCCAACATAGGTGGCAATAGAGCCAAGTGATTAGTGCCAAGTGATTAGGCCCAACCTAGGGTGCCTCGGCATCGATAAACCCTAAATGATGAAAACTTAACTTGGCTGCCCCGGATGCCTTGGTGTCGATGAGAACCTAAATGATGTACGCTTAGGCTTTTAGGGTGCCTCGCCATCGACAAACCCTAAATGATGAAAGCTTAGGCTTTTAGGGTGCCTTAGTGTCGACAAACCCTAAATGATGAGACCATGATCTTGTTCCTTGACAATAACCAACTTCTTGACCAAACTTTTTTCCTATTTAGAGCGAAACATGGCCCACAATGATGAGGCCGGTGGTTCGGGCGGCAAGCAATTCTGGGAGCTGTCCCAGGAGATGGAGGACCAACCTCACCGCTATGAGGACGCCGCGGAAGACACCGATCCTGATTACACAACCCCTAGTGGCATCAGGGATGACACCACTGATGGTGCCGCCGAGGATGCCACCACTGATGATGGCGGCGCACACACAGATGGCAGCCAATCAAAGAAGCAAAGGAAGGACCGGCGTCCGAATGCGCTCCGCACCATCAAGGAGGAATTCACTCAAGTTGACTCCGACGGGAATCCAACGGAGCCCAAACATATAGTCAAGGGGTACTCGGTTCAGCTCGGGTGCATTCTCCGGAGCACCGTCTCGATCAACACCGATAACCTTAGGAATAAGGACCACAGGAATTTGCGCAACCTCCTCTTCACGAAGCTGCACGAACGATACAAGTTCCCCGCCGAATTTGAAAACACACGCCTCTTAGGGAATAAAGTGAACAGTGCCGCCCTCACGAAGATGAGCACGACCCTGTCTACTTGGAGAAGCACGGTGAAGAGAATGATTGATAAAGGTGATAGTTATGAGAAGATCAAGACAAAATATCCTTTGATGAGCGAAGATGAGTACAAGGAGTTCAAGATCAAGTGCTCGAGCAGCGCAACCTCCGAATCAAGTCAGTGGGGGAAAGAAATGCGGGAGTTGAACTTAGGGGAACACAAACTCGGTCCCGGCGGTTACAGAGTGGCGGAGCCTATATGGGACAAGAAGGACGCGGAGCGTGCCGAGCAAGGCCTACCGCTCCGCTTAGAGAAATACAACGGTAACAAGCAGACCAGGAACTATGTCAGGGCCCGGTACAAGGAGGACCCGATAACAAAGGAGCTTACCACGGATCCAAAGACCTGGGCGTTGAGCTTGTTCTGGTAATTAGCTCCATATGGTTGCACTCTAATTAATCCCCAATATTTCTAAATGGTTCACGTTCCTTTCGCAGGAAACTGAAAGCAGTAGCGCGGGGTCGTCTCAGAGCTCCCCTTTCGACACCCCTTTAAATAGGGCGTTGAACATAATGAAAAGCAAGGATAAGCTCACTAAGCCGACGTCAGCTGGTCGTGTGGCCGGCAAAGGCTTGTCCACAAAATGGGGGTCATACTATACTGCTGGTGTGCGGAAGGAGAAAAAGGCCAGCTCGGAAAGCCAGACTCGTGAGGTTGAAGCACTCAAGGAACAAGTGGCACGGATTCTGGAGCTTGTCCAAGAGCAAGTGGAACAACAGCTGGGAACGAAGCTCAACGCCATGGTGCCTACATTGATTCACGGGCTGGCGACATGGATTGCGGGCGGCCAACAGGGGCCTCCCCTGGTTCCCAGCTTCACGGCCAGCAACTCGCACAGCGCGCATGCGGCGCCATTGGTGTCTCCGGCGGCGCCATTGGTGTCTTCGGCGGCGGCGCCATTGGTTTCTTCGGCGGAGGCGGTATTCGTGTCTCCGGCGCCGGCACGGGCATTGGAGCTTAATGCACCCGGGTGTACGCCGGCCGGCACCTCGCCGGCAAGCGCCCCGTCCGTCAGTTGCACGCCCGCCGTTGGCGGTGCCTTGACATTAGCCGAGCTCGACGGCATCATGGTAACTAAGCCTCTCGGCTGATGACTTCATCTCCTTGCCTTTGACTGGGCATACCTGACGCCCTGTACATGTTTTCGCATGGCACCGCCGACGTTTCTTGCAATCTTCTGCACTTCGTGGGCGCCGAGCTGGTCGATTTCGCCAAGGGCAGAATCGTTCAACTGGGCAACCGCATGTTCCACGGTAATCCGATGCCACCCACAATGTATAGGGTTGAAGTGGTTCGGGTGCTGCCAGGCTGCGACGAGCTGTTACCTCTGGTTCGACCCGCTGGGGCCGACGAAGAAGCTGAGATGACCCTCGGCGCTGCGTAAATGGCGCTGCTTTGGCGAAGAGCAGATTCGTTTGGGGGCCGGGGACACCACCCCACAGACAAGACCGCCAGTCGTGCCGCAATGCTACCGGACCTGCCAGACATCCCTATGTCGGACATCCCTATCGCACAGGATCCGGTCAGCCCTATGGCACAGATCCGGACGACGACGACAACGACGACGGTACATTTACCAAAGTCGTCGTACTTTGCGAACATGGGTGCGCCGACGAGTTCTGCGGGCCTCTTTCTCAAGAACCCAACCAAGGCGACCGCAATCTAGCTGGTGCGTCGAGAAATCAATTGCAATAGGCGTCGTCGGCGTTCAGTTCTCGAGAGCGCCTCCGGCTCCGCCTTCACGAGCCTCGGATAGCTGAGGTGCGAAATATTATCAACCCCAACACGCTCAAGAAGGCGGTCTGTGAGCAGAACTCGGTCCCATTACAGGAGATCAAGAAGAAGGGAAGGAAACGAAAGACTAACAAGGGCGTCGGTGCGAGCCAGCCGGCACCGAGTATGATCCGTGCTCAGGACGGGCCACCTTCACCTAAGGATATCTCGAGGAGGGTGCATGTGGCGGGTAGGGCGATGCTACCGCCAAATATGCTGAATGCTGCAACCGGTGCTATGCGGAGTCTGCACGATAGTTTTCTTTCTTTGGAGAAGCGGCGTCTCAGAGAGAAGGATGTGGCATACCCGATTTCAGAACATAGTGGATACTAGGGATCAAACCCTAACAAAACTAACTCGATTACATGATAAATCTCATCCAACCCATCACCGTCCAGAAAGCCTACGATGCGATTACTCACGAACGGCGGTGAGCATCATGAAATTGGTGATGGAGGATGGTTCATGATGACGACGGCGACAAATCCCCCTCTCCAGAGCCCCGAACGGACTCCAGATCAGCCCTCCCAAGAGAGATTAGGGCTTGGCGGCGGCTCCATATCGTAAAACGCGATGAAACTTTCTCTCTGATTTTTTTCTCCCCGAAAGCCAATATATGGAGTTGGAGTTGGCATCGGAGGGCCACCAGGGGGCCCACGTGGTAGGGGGGCGCGCCCAGGGGGAGGGGCGCGCCCCCCACCCTCGTGGACAGGGTGTGGGCCCCCTGGTCTTCATCTTTGGCGAGGCTTTTTTATTATTTATTCTAAGATATTCCGTGGAGTTTCAGGTCATTCCGAGAAATTTTATTTTCTGCACATAAAACAACACCATGGCAATTCTGCTGAAAACAACGTCAGTCCGGGTTAGTTCCATTCAAATCATACAAGTTAGAGTCCAAAACAAGGGCAAAAGTGTTTGAAAAAGTAGATACGACGGAGACGTATCACGCGGCTTTGCCGTCCGGCCCTCCAGCGGCGGCGATGCGGGGAAAGGCGTCGTAGGTGAGTGCTAGCGGCGGCGGCTTTGGGTTCCCCATGTCGCCAGAGGAGGGCGGTTAGGGTTCCCTCGTGTCGCCAGAGGAGGGCGACGCGGGGGACACAGGGGTCATACTAGTACATTTCTATGGGAGCAAAAACAAAATAGTCAACCACTCACGTCGATCGCCAGTCAGCTCCGACTCTGTCGATGAGCATTGCAGAAGAAAAGCGTCGAGCCTGCATCGAGCAAGAACAGGAATTGACCACCCTCTTGGGTCATCATCATCCCATGAATACCCATTTAGTATGACAATGTGCATCTATGTTTGATTTATGTAACATTGGAAAGCTAAACCGGCTCCTTGCGTTTAGGCTGCCCAAGAAACAACTCCCCCCTTCAAATATATTGGCTTCCACTACAGAATCCAAATCCCCTCCCAGAACCACAACCTATGTGTGGGAGTACGCTTCCTCCTCCAACTCTTCACCTCAAAAACTTGAATCTCATTTATACTTCTTTTCACTAAAGTATTCGGCGATAATGAAATTAAATCAAGAATTTCCATTGTACTAAAAGAAAGTATGGTCTTGGGCCGTGTTCGGAATCCATCCCATCCGCTCCGACTCCGCGCAGTTGTGGAGCTTAGTTTAGGCCGCTCCGTAAGAATGAGCTAAGGCTCGTCCGCTCCGGAGCGGAGTGGAGGGAGCGGCGAGGAGCCGAAGACGGCCTTGATATGGGCTTTGTAAATATTTGGTGATCACCAACCATACCAACTCCATTCTTGTATTGTAAATATACCAATCTAGTTGTATAGTAACATTTCTATGGCATATCGCCTACCCCATCTATACTCAAGAGGAAGAGTAATCAGTGGCACCTAGGATCTATTCCCTCCGTTCTTAAATATTTGTCTTTCCAGAGATTTAAACAAGTGGCTACATACGGAGCAAAATGGGTGAACCTACACTCTAAAATATGTCTATATACATCCGTATGTGGTAGTCCATTTAAAATCTCTAGAAAGATAAATATTTAGGAACGGAGGGAGTAGGAGTTAGACACATGCAACATGTTCGGAATAGTAGGCATCCAGAAACAATAGACACCTTTGCTCTCCCATGGTTTGAGGGGGTGTTTGGTTACAGGGACTAGACTAGAAAAAGTCCCTTTTAGTCCATATGTAACAAAACAGGAGTGACTTTTCCTTAAGGGACTAGAAAAATACTGTACTGAAGTTTTTTTTCTTTAGTCCCTGGGACTAAAAAAAGTCTAGTCCCTTGTAACCAAACACCACTAGTAGAAAACAGGGCTTTCGTTCGGGCCTGGCCAGCCCATTAGTCCCGGTTCTTCACGAACCGAGACCCATGGGGGTGATTAGACCCGGTTCATGAGCCCAGGGGCCGGCCGGGGCCTTGTGGGCATTGGTCCCAGTTCGTTTGGATCCATTTGTCCCAGTTCTATGCACGAACCGGGACTAATGGGCCGCGCTCCTGGCCCACAGCCATTCGTACCGGTTCATGCCTTGAACCGGTGTAGAGGGGGGGGGGCTTTAGTCCCGGTTCATGCCACGAACCGGGACAAATAATTTTCCTATATATACCCATCGCCGTGGCAGAGCACTCCACAGTGCTCTATTTTTTAAAGCCGGCGAGGGGAGGGCATTTGGGTGCTCTAGTTCACCTCCTATGCACATGAGGTGTTCGATGAAATGCCCGAGCCACACTAGTTGAGCTTTCTCCTCTCGAAGCTCGACCTCAGAGCTCCATTTTTCGCGAGATTTGTCTAGATTTAGCAGTCCGTCACGCGCCGTCCCCGTTTTCACCGCCGTTGATCGCCCACGCCGATCTCGTCGCCGGCACCACCGTGGTGAGCCTCTTGTTCTTATCTTATTTCTGGTTTTCTTACTTTAGATAGATACTTGTCTGATTTTCTTACATTAGATAGATATTTGTCTGATTTTCTTACTTTTGACACACATAATTATATATAATGCACGCATATGAACCGGCACTAGATGTATGGTGACAGACACCTCCGAGTACATTAAGGGCGTGCATAATTTTCTCGAAGTGGCTGAGGCAACTTGCAGAATGGTTTTATGTGTTGTCCATGCCCTAAATGTGGGAATACGAAGTCTTACTTTGACCAGAAAATCCTTCACACCCACCTGCTTAAGAAGGGTTTCATGCCACACTATAATGTTTGGATGAGGCACGGAGAAATAGGGGTTATGATGGAAGACAACAAAGAAGAACAGGATGATGACAACTATGTGCCCCTGAATACGGTGATGCTGCAACGGGGGGAGCTGCTGAAGATCAAGAGGAACCAGACGATGTGCCCGATGATGCTGCAACGGGGGGAAGCTGCTGAAGATCAAGAGGAACCAGATGATGTGCCCGATGATGATGATCTCCGCTGGGTCATTGTCGATGCAAGGACGCAATGCGAAAGTCAAAAGGAGAAGGTGAAGTTCGATCGCATGTTAGAGGATCACAAAAAAGGGTTGTACCCCAATTGCGAAGATGGCAACACAAAGCTGGGTACCGTACTGGAATTGCTGCAGTGGAAGGTAGAGAATGTTGTGCCTGACAAAGGATTTGAGAAGCTACTGAAAATATTGAAGAAGAAGCTTCCAAAGGATAACGAATTGCCCGGTAGTACGTACGCATCAAAGAAGGTCATATGCCCTCTAGGATTGGAGGTGCAGAAGATACATGCATGCCCTAATGACTGCATCCTCTACTTCGGTGCGTACGAGTATTTGAACGCATGGCCGGTATACGGTGCATTGCGGTATAAGATCAGACGAGATGACCCTGGTGATGTTGACAGCGAGCCCCATAGGAAGAGAGTTCCTGCGAAGGTGATGTGGTATGCTCCTATAATACGACGGTTGAAACGACTGTTCAGAAACAAAGAGCATGCCAAGTTGATGCGATGGCACAGTGAGGACCGTAAGAAAGATGGGAAGTTGAGAGCACCCGCTGACGGGTCGTGGTGGAGAAAAATCGAGAGAGTGTACTGGGCTGAGTTTGCAGGTGACCCAAGGAACGTATGGTTTAGTTTAAGCACGGATGGCATTAATCCTTTCGAGGAGCAGAGCAGCAATCACAGCACCTGGCCCGTGACTCTATGTATGTATAACCTTCCTCCTTGGATGTGCATGAAGCGGAAGTTCATTATGATGCCAGTTCTCATCCAAGGCCATAAGGAACCCGGCAACGACATTGATGTGTACCTAAGGCCATTAGTTGAAGAACTTTTACAACTGTGGAATGCAAATGGTGTACGTGCGTGGGATGAGCACAGACAGGAGGAATTTAACCTGCATGCGTTGTTGTTTGTAACCATCAACGATTGGCCCGATCTCAGTAACCATTCAGGACACAGAAATAAGGGATACCGCACATGCACGCACTGTTTAGCTGACACCGAAACTATATACCTGGACAAATGTAGGAAGAATGTGTACCTGGGCCATCGTTGATTTCTTCCGACCAACCATCAATGTCGAAAGAAAGGCAAGCATTTCAAAGGCGAGGCAGATCACCGGAAGAAGCCCGCCATGCGTACCGGCGATCACATACTTGCTACGGTCAATGATTTACACGTAATCTTTGGAAACGGTCCCGACGGACTAGCTGTTCCGAGTGACGCTGAGAAACACGCACCCATGTGGAAGAAGAAATCTATATTTTGGGACCTACCCTACTGGAAAGACCTAGAGGTCCGCTCTTCGATCGACGTGATGCACGTGACGAAGAACCTTTGTGTGAACCTGCTAGGCTTCTTGGGCGTGTATGGGAAGACAAAAGATATAGCTGAGTGATACGTCTCCGTCGTATCTAATTTTCCAAACACTTTTGCCATTGTTTTGGACTCTAGCTTGTATGATTTGAATGGAACTAACCCGGACTAACGCTGTTTTCAACAGAACTGCCATGGTGTTGTTTTTTGTGCAGAAAATAAAGATTCTCGGAATATCCTGAAACTCCACGGAACACCTTAGAAAAAAATAAAGAAAAATCCTCGCAAAAGATGAAGACCAGGGGGCCCACACCCTGCTCACGAGGTGGGGCGCCCCTGGCGCCTACCTCGTGGGCCCCTGGTGGCGCTCGGCGCCAACTCCAACTCCATATCTTGGCTTTCGGGAGAAAAATATCGAGAGAAGAAATTATCGTGTTTTACGATACGGAGCCGCCGCCAAGCCCTAATCTCTCTCGGGAGGGCTGATCTGGAGTCCGTTCGGGGCTCCGGAGAGGGGGATTCGTCGCCGTCATCATCATCAACCATCCTCCATCACCAATTTCATGATGCTCACCGCCGTGCGTGAGTAATTGCATCGTAGGCTTGCTGGACGGTGATGGGTTGGATGAGATTTATCATGTAATCGAGTTAGTTTTGTTAGGGTTTGATCCCTAGTATCCATTATGTTCTAAGATTGATGTTGCTATGACTTTGCTATGCTTAATGCTTGTCACTAGGGCCCGAGTGCCATGATTTCAGATCTGAACCTATTATGTTTTCATGAATATATGTGTGTTTTAGATCCTATCTTGGAAGTCTATAGTCACCTACTATGTGTTATGATCCGGCAACCCCGAAGTGACAATAATCGGGACCACTCCCGGTGATGACCATAGTTTGAGGAGTTCATGTATTCACTATGTTCTAATGCTTTGTTCCGGTTGTCTATTAAAAGGAGGCCTTAATATCCCTTAGTTTCCAATAGGACCCCGCTGCCACGGGAGGGTAGGACAAAAGATGTCATGCAAGTTCCTTTCAATAAGCACGTATGACTATGTACGGAATATATGCCTACATTACATTTATGAACTGGAGCTAGTTCTGTGTCACCCTATGTTATGACTGCTAGATGATGAACCACATCCGTCATAATTATCCATCGCTAATCCGGTGCCTACGAGTTTTCCATATACTGGTTTACACTTATTTACTTTTTCGTTGCTACTGTTACAAACTCTACAAAATACCAAAAACATTACTTTTACTATCTTTACTTTTGTTACCGTTACCACCACTATCATATTACTTTGCGACTAAACACTTTGCTGCAGATACTAAGTTTCCAGGTGTGGTTGAATTGACAACTCAGCTGCTAATACTTGAGAATATTCTTTGGCTCCCCTTGTGTCGAATCAATAAATTTGGGTTGAATACTCTACCCTCGAAAACTGTTGCGATCCCCTATACTTGTGGGTCATCAAGACTATTTTCTGGTGCCATTGAGGGGGAGCATAGCTCTATTCTTTGAGTCACTTGGGATTTATATCTGCTGGACACTATGAAGAACTTGAAAGATGATCGAACTACTATTTTGCCCTCAACTACGAGGGAGGTAAGGACGCCATCTAGCCTTGCACTAGATTCTCCTACATTATGAGTAAGTTTGCGACACCTAAACCTACTACTGCTATTGATTACGATATGTCGCATGTTATTGATGATGCCACTACGCTATGCATGATACTTATGATGAAACTACTTCTATGCTTGATACTACTGTGCCACTTGGTGAATATCTTGATGAGCAAATTGCTAGGTCTAGAGGAAGAGAAATTATTGAACCTGAACACGGTGATGTTAGTGATGATGAACCTATGCCTACTATTCCTGAGGGTTATCATTTTTATGTTGAATCTTCTGCGGCTATTTTTGCTTGACAGGATAGATATGAACTTAAGAGGTTGCTAATTAAATGGAGTAAAGAATCTTTTAGAGATAGGATGAGACCCGACCCTGCTTTTGCTACTTCACCTATCTGTGTTCCTGATCAGGATTATTATGATTTTTCTGTTGATCCAGATATAATTACTTTGGTTGAATCTGATCCTTTTTATGGCTATGAATCTGAAACTATTGTGGCACATCTTACTAAGTTAAATGATATAGCTGCCCTGTTTACTAATAATGAGAGATCGCGCTACCTTTATTTACTTCAGATATTTCCGTTCTCATTAAAGGGTTATGCTAAGATTTGGTATAATTCTCTTGATCCTGGTTGTGTGCAAAGTCCCCAGGATATGATTTATTACTTCTCTGCTAAATATTTCCCTGCTCATAAGAAACAAGCTGCTTTGAGGGAAATATACAATTTTGTGCAAATTGAAGAAGAGAGTCTCCCACAAGCTTGGGGGAGGCTTCTCAAGTTACTTAATGCTTTGCCTGATCATCCTCTTAAGAAACCTGAAATATTTGATATATTTTATAATGGACTAACTGATGCTTCTAGAGATTACTTGGATAGTTGTGCTGGTTCTCTTTTCAGGGAACGAACATCGGATGACGCTGAAATTCTATTGAATAATATGTTGGCTAATGAAAATAATTGGGCACCTCCCGAGCTACCTCCTGAGCCAGTTCCTGAACCAGTTACTGAGCCTATTCCTAAAACAACTCCGAAGAAGAGAGGTGTTCTATTTCTCAGCCCCGAAGAATTGCAAGAGGCAAAGAAATCTCTGAAAGAAAAGGGTATTAAAGCTGAGGATGTTAAGGATTTACCTCCTATTGAAGAAATACATGGTCTTAATTTACCGCCTGTTGAAGAAGTATATGATCTCAATTACTTATTTAATGAAGAACCTCCCGATATCCCGACACAGGTAATAAAGGTAAATTCTCTCTATAGATATGATAAAGCTGAAGTCCCTCCTACTAAAATTGCTAGTCAGTGCTTGGATGAGTTTGATGACTTTATATTTAAGCAAGATGACTTTAATGCTCATTTTGGCAGACAATTAAAACAGAATACCTTTATGATTAAATGCTTGGGTGATTATATGGCTGATATTAGAGGTGAACTTAAACTTGTTAGCAAGCATGCTTCTATGGTTACCACTCAAGTAGAACAAGTACTTAAAGCTCAGAAAGAAGTGCTTGATGAAATGAATAGTAAGAAAAATGATTATGATGTTTGAGTGGCTACTAGAACTGGTAGAATGACTCAGGAACCTTTGTATCCTGAAGGCCACCCTAAGAGAATCGAGCAAGATTCTCAGAGAAACAATATTGATATACCTAGTTCTTCTAAAAGGAAGAAAAAGAAAAATGATAGGACTTTGCAAACTTCTAGTGAACCTATTGCTGAACCACCTGAGAATCCGAATGATATCTATGTTTATGATGCTGAAACACAATCAGGTGATGAACATGAACCTAGTGATAATGTTAATGATAATGTTCATGTTGATGCTCAGCCTAGTAATGATAATGATGTAGAAGTAGAACCCACAATCAAAGAATCAACGTTATGATAAAAGAGATTTTGTTGCTAGGAAACATGGCAAAGAAAGGGAAACATGGGTTCAGAAACCCATGCCTTTTCCTCCGAAACCATCCAAGAAAAGGATGATGAGGAATTTGAGTGCTTTGCTAAAATGATTAGACCCATCTTTTTGCGTATGCGATTAACTGATGTGCTCAAAACAAATCCTTATGCTAAGTATATGAAGGATATTATTACTAATAAAAGAAAGATACCTGAAGCTGAAATTTCTACCATGCTTGCTAATTATACTTTTAAGGGTGGAATACCAAAGAAACTTGGAGATCCCGGAGTACCTACTATACCATGCTGCATTAAAAGAAATTATGTTAAAACTGCTTTATGTGATCTTGGAGCCGGTGTTAGTGTTATGCCTCTCTCTTTATATCGTAGACTTGACTTGAATAAGTTGACACCTACTAAAACATCTTTGCAAATGGCTGATAAATCAACTGCTATACCTGTCGGTATTTGTGAGGATGTGCCTGTTGTAGTTGCGAACGTTACTATTTTAACGGACTTTGTTATTCCTCATATTCCTGAGGATGATAGTATGTCTATTATTCTTGGAAAACCTTTCCTTAACACTGCAGGGGATGTTATTGATTGCACCAGAGGCAATGTCACTTTTCATGTTAATGGCAATGAGCACATGGTGCATTTTCCAAGGAAACACCCCCAAGTTTATAGTATCAACTCTATTGGAAAAGTTCCATCGATTATATTTGGAGGTTTCGAATTTTCTCTCCCTACTGTCAAGAAAAAGTATGATATTCTTATTGTTGGGGATTTTCATATCCCCGTTGAGGTAACTTAGTGTCATTCGAAATTTCTCCTATTTCGGGATTATTCGGAATGAGTTTGTTAACAAGACTTGATCAACCTTGCTAGTGGGTTCATTTTGATGATCACGAGATGGATGAAACTAGAAGCACAACTTTCTGTACCCTCTTTATATTTTCTGTTATTTAGTAGAAATAAAGTAAAATAATATTTTTATGTCTGTTTCCTGACTTATCGGTGCAATATAAAACTATCCCGAAAATAAAAGTCCTTAGAATGCCATGCCAATTTAATATGATTTTTTCGGGAATATTTGAGAATTTACTGTGCAAAAATTACCACGGGGGGAGCTGCCACCTGGCCACGAGGGTGGAGGGCGCGCCCCCTACCTCGTGGGCCCAAGGTGGCCCTCCTCCACTTATTCCTGCACCCATCTTCTTCCTCTGCCTCACACAAACACGAAAAACTAACTCAAGCACGAGTTCCAGCCCCCGTTGCTGTGATTTTCGATCTCCTTGCTCAAAGCATCTCTCGCAAAACTGCTTAGGGAGATTGTTCCTTGGTATGTGACCCCTCCATTGGTTCAATTAGTTTTTGTTCTAGTGATTTATTCTTTGCAAATTTGTGCTGCATAGGTGACCATGTTCTTGAGCTTGCATGACAAATTTATATGGTTCCAAGTAGTTCCAATGCTTTATATAGGCCCTAGGCACTTGTGGGAGTTGTTGCTATCAATTTTATTGAAGTTGGTTCACTTTTATTTGAGGTTACTAAAAATTTCAGATTGTTTCAGAAATAATGAAGAGACTTTTGAGGGGCTCGTCGAGCCGAAGCTCTAAGGAAAAACAAAAGGAAGAAGAGGAGAAGCCCAAATTTAATTTACCTCGCACCGCGGAGGTCCGGCCTTGTGAATGACCCTCCAATGACTTCTTGAGGAGAGCCGGTATTTATGAGGATTTCTATTTATTGATCCAGAATGCTGGCCTCACCAACTTCCTCCATGACCAACGTCATCAATATCTCTTACTCACAAATACTTTTGTGCAAAATTTCTACTTTTTCACTAAGAAATCACCTCCAACAGTAGACTTTCATTTATATGACGTTGTTAAAGAGATGACATTAGCAGAATTCTGCGAGGTTTGCAGAATACCCTTTGAGGGCATCTTAGATGAACCCCACCGTAACAAATTAGAAGCTTTTGTCAACACTATCACGGTGGGAGAAACCAGGAAGGTTTCTGATGCAAGGATCACTAGCATACATTATCCTATTTTACGCTACTTTGCCTTATTTGCTAGTCGCTGCTTGATTGGACGCGGGAACTGGGGGAACCTTAGTATTCCTGATATTATTATTTTGCTCCATGGTTTATACCGCAATAACTCTGTTAGTATGGGTGGAATTGTTGCTAGACGGTTAAGTTTGAACCGTACTAAGGGCCCCATCTTTGGAGGCATTTATGCTTCACGCCTAGCTGAACATTCTGAAATACCTATTAGGCAAGTGGAGAAAGAAGAAACAGCGCTGCCCCGTGCTTATTTAGATTACAAAAGTATGATAGCGCATGATTTTCTTGTTAAGAGTCGCGATGGGGAGCTCAAATATAAATTATACTTTGATAAACATCACCCTGAGACTATTACCTTGCCTGCTCCTTCTTTGTCTAACTTGTTTGCAGAACCTCACATCGTTCCGTGGTCGGCTGTTCAAGCCTATCGGAACCCTGCACCAGCCTCGGAGCCGGAGCCACAAGATGAGCCTCCACGACTATCTGTTTATTCTTGGGATCCAGAGGAGGCTGCCAGCCAGTGGCAGCCCGAGTCTTCTTCATCACAGTACGACCCCAGCTTCACCTACGGATATCCGCCAGGCCATCCCTAGCAATAAACCAACTTAGGCCAAAAGCCTAAGCTTGGGGGAGTACGTATTTCCCACCGACATTACATTCATGTTCACACACACTCATTGCTAGATGTCGGTGCTCATACTCTTTCACTGTAATTTCCATGTTAGTTTAAATTTCTTTTTCTAGCTTTCTTCTTGTGTGTTTGATAAACTTTAAGAAAAACAAAAAAAAATAGTTAGTTTACTTTTCATGCTTGTAGTAGAATTAAAAAGAAAACCCAAAAATATTTCCCGTTCTTCTTTTTACTTGTTGGGAGCTTTCCCGTGTAAATAGTTTTTATTTCTTTTTCTTTCTTTGGGGGTCGAGAAGACTATATTGAAAATGCTTAGTGGCTCTTATATGCATGATTGATTATTTAAACCTAGAGCCCATATTACTTGTCTTCTCTCTTCAGTTGAATGCTTGCAGATTCCAGCTTAGTCCAATGCACGTGCACTCTTATTATTATACACACCGTTCGGTCGTGCAAGTGAAAGGCAATAATGATGATATATGATGGACTTATTGAGAAGAGAAAAGCTGGTATGAAGTCGACCTCTCTTGTTTTTGTAAATATGATGATTCATCGTTCCTGATTCAGCTATTATGAAGTAAACATATTTGCAATGACATTTAGAGATTATAGTTTCTTGTGCCATGCTTGATTAGCTATGAGTTATAGTGGTTTACCTTGCGTGCCAACATGCTATTAGAATGATTATGATGTGGTATGATAGGGTGGTATCCCCCTTTAAATGAATTGAGTGACTCGACTTGGCACATGTTCATGCATGTAGTTGAATCCAATCAACATAGCCTTCATGATATTTATGTTCATGGTGGATTATATCCTACTCATGCTTGTACTCGGTGTGAATTAATTTTAATGCATGTTTACGACTGTTGTCGCTCTCTCAGTTGGTCACCACCCAGTCTTTTGCTAGCCTTCACCTGTACTAAGCGGGAATACTGCTTGTGCATCCAAACTCCTCAACCCCAAAGTTATTCCACATGAATCCACTATACCTACCTATATGCGGTATTTACCTGCCGTTCCAAGTAAATTTGTATGTGCCAAACTCTAAACCTTCAAATAAACATTCTGTTTTGCATGCTCGAATAGTTCATATGTCAACTAGAGCTGCCCTTATCTTCCGTGTTAGGCGGGTTATTCTCAAGAGGAGTGGACTCCGCTGCTCATTCACGAGAAAATGGCTGGTATCCGGGATGCCCAATCCCATGCTTTGTGCAAACTAAATCAAAATAACTGCAAACAAAACTCCCCTTGGGACCCACTGAATGTTGGAGGCACTCGTTGTTTCAAGCAAGCCATGGATTAATGCTTGTGGAGGTAGGGGAGTATAAACTTTACCATTCTGTTTGGGAACCGCCTATAATCTGTTTAGCATGGAAGATATCGTCGTCTTTTAGTTGTTATGTTGACAATGAAAGTATGCCGCTCAAAATATAATTTATCTCTATTTTCAAAACCGAGCTTTGGCACCTCTACAAATCCCTGCTTCCCTCTGCGAAGGGCCTATCTATTTACTTTTATGTTGAGTCATCACCCTTATTATTAAAAAGCACCCGCAGTAGAGCACACTGTCCTTTGCATTCATTATTATTTGTTTATATTGGGTATGACTTGACTGGATCTCTTTTACCATGAATTACAATGTTTAGTCAGTCCTTGATCTTTAAAGGTGCTCTGCATTTATGTTTTGCGGTCTCAGAAAGGGCTAGCGAGATACCATTTTGTTATATCATGTTATGATTATTTTGAGAAAGTGTTGTCATCCGAGTTTTGCTATTATAGCTCGCTAGCTGATTATGCTATTGATATGAGTAATTGTGAGACCTACGTGTCATTGTGAGTACGGTTAGTTCATAATAATTGCTGAAACTTGAATGCTTGCTTTTCATGTTTACAACAACAAGAGCAAACAGAGTTTGTAAAATTTTTTCTTTTTTCTCTTTCAGTTTGTCAACTGAATTGCTTGAGGACAAGCAAGGGTTTAAGCTTGGGGGAGTTGATACGTCTCCGTCGTATCTACTTTTCCAAACACTTTTGCCCTTGTTTTGGACTCTAACTTGTATGATTTGAATGGAACTAACCCGGACCGACGCTGTTTTCAGCAGAACTGCCATGGTGTTGTTTTTTGTGCAGAAATAAAGATTCTCGGAATATCCTGAAACTCCACGGAACACCTTAGAAAAAATGAGGAAAAAACCTCGCAAAAGATGAAGACCAGGGTGCCCACACCCTACTCACGAGGTGGGGGGCGCCCCCCTGGGCGCGCCCCCCTACCTCGTGGGCCCCCTGGTAGCCCTCCGACGCCAACTCCAACTCCATATATTGGCTTTCAGGGAGAAAAAAATCAGAGAGAAGAAATCATCGCGTTTTACGATACGGAGCCGCCGCCAAGCCCTAATCTCTCTCGGGAGGGCTGATCTGGAGTCCGTTCGGGGCTCCGGAGAGGGGGATTCTTCGCCGTCGTCATCATCAACCATCCTCCATCACCAAGTTCATGATGCTCACCGCCGTGCGTGAGTAATTGCATCGTAGGCTTGCTGGACGGTGATGGGTTGGATGAGATTTATCATGGAACCGAGTTAGTTTTGTTAGAGTTTGATCCCTAGTATCCATTATGTTCTGAGATTGATGTTGCTATGACTTTGCTATGCTTAATGCTTGTCACTAGAGTCCGAGTGCCATGATTTCAGATCTGAACCTATTATGTTTTCATAAATATATGTGTGTTCTAGATCCTATCTTGCAAGTCTATAGTCACCTACTATGTGTTATGATCCGGCAACCCCGAAGTGACAATAATCGGGACCACTCCCGGTGATGACCATAGTTTGAGGAGTTCATGTATTCACTATGTGCTAATGCTTTGTTCCGGTTCTCTATTAAAAGGAGGCCTTAATATCCCTTAGTTTCCAATAGGACCCCGCTGCCACGGGAGGGTAAGACAAAAGATGTCATGCAAGTTCTTTTCCATAAGCACGTATGACTATATATGGAATACATGCCTACATTACATTGATGAACTGGAGCTAGTTCTGTGTCACCCTATGTTATGACTGCTACATGATGAACCACATCCGGCATAATTATCCATCGCTAATCCGGTGCCTACGAGTTTTCCATATACTGGTTTACACTTATTTACTTTTCCGTTGCTACTGTTACAATCTCTACAAAATACCAAAAACATTACTTTTACTGTCTTTACTTTTGTTACCGTTACCACCACTATCATATTACTTTGCTACTTAACACTTTGCTGCAGATACTAAGTTTCCAGGTGTGGTTGAATTGACAACTCAGCTGCTAATACTTGAGAATATTCTTTGTCTCCTCTTGTGTCGAATCAATAAATTTGGGTTGAATACTCTACCCTCGAAAACTGTTGCGATCCCCTATACTTGTGGGTCATCACTGAGGCACGAGAGGACCTGCAACGTTTGCACGAAAAAGACGGCATGCCTCCAAAGCAGTATGAAGGTCCTGCCAGCTACGCTCTTACCTAAGAAGAGAATGAAATCTTCTTTGAATGTCTGCTTAGTATGAAGGTCCCGACTGGCTTTTCGTCGAATATAAAGGGAATAATAAATATGCCAAAGAAAAAGTTCCAGAACCTAAAGTCAGATGACTGCCACATGATTATGACGCAACTGCTTCCGGTTGCATTGAGGGGGCTTCTGCCGGAAAACGTCTGATTAGCCATTGTGAAGCTATGTGCATTCCTCAATGCAATCTCTCAGAAGGTGATCGATCCAGAAATCATACCAAGGCTAGGGAGTGATGTGGTGCAATGTCTTATCAGTTTCGAGCTAGTGTTCCCACCATCCTTCTTCAATATCATGACGCACGTCCTAGTTCATCTAGTTGACAAGAGTGTCATTCTGGGCCCCATATTTCTATACAATATGTACCCCTTTGAGAGGTTCATGGGAGTCCTAAGGAAATGTGTCCGTAACCGGCTAGGCCAGAAGGAAGCATCTCCATGGGCCATCAAACAGAGGATGTCATTGGGTTTTGTGTTGACTTCATTCCTGGCCTTAAGAAGATAGGTCTCCCTAAATCGCGGTATGAGGGGAGACTGACTGGAAAAGGCATGCTTGGCGGGACTTAGTAATATGCAGGGACAGATATTCTTTGTCTCAAGCACATTACACAGTTCTACAGAACTCTACCTTCGTGACCCCGTATGTCGATGAATACAAGAACAATCTGCGCTCCAAACACCCGAAGCAGTGAGACGACTGGGTCACATGTGAACACATCAGAACTTTCAGCAGTTGGTTGGAAAAACGCCTCAGAGGTGAAAACACTATTTGTGATGAGCTGTACTTGTTGTCCAGGGGACCATCTTTGATGTAATGACTTACAAAGGATACGGGATAAATTGGAATACATTTTACACAATCGCCCAAGATCAAAAGAGCACCAACAAAAACAGCGGTGTCCGCTTTGATGCAACAACCGAGAGGGGAAAGGACACATATTATGGTTACATAGTGGACATATGGGAACTTGAGTACAGAGTAGATTTTAAGGTCCCTTTGTTTAAATGCAAATCGGTCAATCTATCAGGAGGCGGGGTACAAGTAGACCCACAGTACGGAATGACAACAGTGGATCTGAGCAATCTTGGGTACACTGACGAACCGTTCGTCCTAGCATATGATGTGGCACAGGTTATCTATGTGAAGGACATGTCTACCAAACCGAGAAAAAGAAAAAATAAGGAAGCGAATACATCATACAATCAGCCAAAGCGCCACATAGTTTTTTCAGGAAAAAGGGACATCGTGGTAGCGGAGAGTAAGACAGACATGTCGGAAGATTATGAAAAGTTTCATGAAATTCCTCCCTTCAAAGTCAAGGCTGACCCAAGCATCCTGATAAATGATGAAGATTATCCATGGTTACGGCGCAATAAGGAAAGAACACAAGCGAAGAAAAGTTGAAGACTTTATCCACAACTATTATGATGATACCATGTCAACTTTCAACCTTTTCGTAGTTCATTCGAAATGCCTGTTGTAACAGACAAGTTTCTGTATGAAATCCTGATACTTCGAAAGAGATTGTCCGTTTTGTACATGAAGTGCATCCAGTTTTTGCCGTAACCCTCTCAACTATCTTGCACATGCTATGTGGATGAAATGATGATACCATGGCAACTTTCAACCTTTTCAAAGTTCATTTGAAATGCTTTAATGAACTCTAATAGCAAAAGGAATCAACTAAAAAGCTTTTATAAACATCTAGTATTTTTTAAACTAAAATTATATAAAATTTATGCAACTAAAATTATCAAAGTATTTTCTGTTCAAAACATGAAAAGCAGAAAGAATTATCATAAAGAATTTTTGTTAGAAACTTTACTAGCAAAAAGAATTTTCATAAAGAATTTTTATAGAAACTAAAATAACAAAATCTGTTTTTGAATATAATGATAAAACACAGTAATATTAAATAGCAGGAAAAAGAATCACTCGAAATATGTTTTTATAGTGAAGTTATTCACAAACTAGTGATTCACACAAATTTTAAAGAACTAAAATTTAAACTATTCAAATTTGGAAACTAATGGAGTAACAGAAAGTTTATAATTATTCTGAGCTAAAAGCAAAAAGGATAAAAAATAAAGCAAAAATCAAAAGAAAATAATTAATTCATAAAAAAACACTGGAAAAAAATAAAAAAAATGCCGCCTAATGGGCCACACGGCCTGCATACGACTAGAAACCCATCTGTACATGGGCAGGATGCAGGCCCGCAGGCCCAATAGGCCCAGCATGGCAGTGACAAGGGCAGGCAAGTAATGCGTGCATATTAGAGAGGAGCTCAGCACCTGAGCTGCAATGCAGCTTATAAGCAGGTGCTGAGCTCTCTCAGCTAGCGAGGTGGAACTAAACTTTCCACCGCACCACGCCAGCACAAGGCCTTTAGTCCTGGTATGTGGCACCAACCGGAACCAATGAACCCCTTTGGTCCCGGTAGGTGGCACCAACCGGAACCAATGCCCCCCCTTTAGTCCTGGTTGGTGCCACCAACCGGGACTAAAGCCCTCTGCTTCCCGCCCTTTGTGCTGCTAAAAAGAGGCCTTTGGTCCCGGTTGGTGACTAAAGGTGGCATTCGTCCCGGTTTGTGTCACGAACCGGGACCAATGCTTCGTCTATATAACTAGCACTTGTGAAAATTTTCATTCAGTTCGTCTTCCCCGCCCCGACGACGCCGCCAGGCTGCCCCTCTGCACCTCGTCGTCGCCCCTGCCTCCGATGCCGCCAGACGCCGTCGCCGCCCAGCGCCCACGTGCCCAGCGTCGCCGCGCCTGCCTCCTCGTCGCCGTCGCCGCGCCCTCACCGTCGCCATCGCCGTGCCACCTTCTCGCGTCGTCGCGTCGTCGCGCGCCCTAACCGTCGCCGTCGCTGCGTCCCTCACCGTCGCCATCCCCGTGCCCTGCCTCCTCGTCGCCGCCCCCATGCGCAGTGAGCTCATATAGATGTGTAGTTAATTGAGATGTTGTAATTTGTTCATATTGTGTTAGAATTTTTTCTGTTCATATATTATTTTTGTGATATTATTGTTGAATATGCATGTTTGTATGTTCATATATATGCAAAGAATATGTCAATTTTTTATGATTTTTTCTGTTCATATTGTGTATGTACAGGAAAATTGTGTATGATCAAAGTCATTTATGTATATGTTCATATTTAGAAGAAAAAGCAGGAGAGGAAAAAGGAAAATAAGAAGAGAAAGTGTTTAATATAATTAGTTAGAAAAATAATAGAACTATAGTTAAACTAGTTTATTTTTAGTGAGTACTCCCTCCGTCCGAGAAAAGTTGTCTTCGTGGCGTTTTTGCAGAAAACCCCTCCCCAAACTCCCGACACAACCCGCAGTCCTCTTCTTCTCCAATCGACAGACCCCGCTGCTCCGACACGGGCGCATGGACGCCGGAGCTCCCCTGCTCAGCTTCACCGCGCTGTCCCCTGCTCTCCCGCGCGTCATCCTCCGCCGCCGCGGCTGCCTACGCCGCCGCTCCCGCCGGCCTCGCGCAGCTCCCCTGCCCCCCTTGCCTGCCTCCCAAATCTCCCCTCTTTCACCCCCAAAATCGTTTCTTCTTCCTCCCGCTGCGTCTCCTGCTTGCGCGCGTCGGCGACACGTCCTCCGCGTTGCCCCCGGCGCCGGAAGAGGCACGGGGAAAGCAGCAGTGGCTCGCGCTGCGCTTGCGCCACCTCAGGTGCGCGTGGGCCTACGCGCCGGTCGCCGCCTCGGCCATGCGCCAGTTGCAAAGGAGGAGGAAGGGGATTCCGTTCGCCGCCTCGGCCGTGCTCCTCGAGTCCCTGCTCTTTGAGCCCCTCCTCACCTCCCTCATCAAGAAGCAGAACAACATGGCGAAGGTCCTCTCCTCCCTTGTCAGCTTTCATTTTATTTGAAATTATTTTGTCCAGCAACTCCGTGGTTTTGCTTCTGTTGATTCTGATCTTGTTATGTTGGGGGCAAGAAGATGCTGCAGTGCACTGTGATCCCCGACCTGCCGCAGGGTTCTTCCCGGAGTACCCTCTCTCTATACAAGCAAAAGCAGCTATGAGAAACTCTTCATCCTGTCAAGTTCTACTGATTTTTTGTCTCCTTGAATTTTGTATAGTTGAGATAGATGTTCTACTTCTTTCATTCGGTCAGGTTCTACTGAAACATTTTGCAGAAACAATGTTCTGCTGAAACTGAAAAAAGGAACAGAACCACACCTGAATAATTGTACTCCTCCTTAATCCTTCAATAGATTTAGAAATGTTCAGACTTTGAATGTTCACTGCATTAGTAAATCTTGTCTTTCCTAAAAACTGAGTTTGTACATTAAGTCTTTGCTAAAGAGAAATTGTAAATCTTATCATAACAAATGTTCATTCAGAAGTGTTCAGAAATCTTCAGTTTTTTATCATGAAATGTTCAGTTTTTTGCTCTCTAAATTGTGTCTTTATTGCTCATTCAGTGCTCGGTCTACTGTAGATAAAATCAATGTCTTGAGTATGAATATTGCCAACTCTATTCAAAGGCTTAATTAGTTCCCAGTTTTACTTCCTGTTGTTGTTTTACTTCA
Source organism: Aegilops speltoides (assembly GCA_021437245.1). Lineage (NCBI taxonomy): Eukaryota > Viridiplantae > Streptophyta > Magnoliopsida > Poales > Poaceae > Aegilops > Aegilops speltoides. The sequence continues at coordinate 122,282 of JAHHZJ010001321.1, forward strand.
GTACAATATTCAGTTTGAGTAAAATTTAGTTTGTTTTGGTGAGTTGAAGAGCATTGCTACCTGCCCTGCCATGCCTAGTTATGTTAACTACAGTATCATTGTCTACTCTGGGGTCTTTTGTGGTGAAAGTATGGGGTCTTTTTGCATGGTGGCAAGATGACTAGATGTATTCAAATAAATCTAGCTAATTCAAATAATTCCAAATTAGTACAAATAAACTACAGCTTCCAGTAATGTGAGCTCCTGCATATTTGTCAATTTGTTTTTAACACAACACTTAGTTTCATTTAAACTACAGCTTCACTGTAGATTCACTTAAATTTCAATGTAATGCAAATGAAACTGTTGACTATTAACTGAAACTGTTGTAGTCTGATAAACAGTTAAATGAAACAGTGACTAATTATGCTAATTGACTAATTATACAGGAGTAACAACACATGGCAGGGACAACTATGACAGATAAATGAGGAGGAAGCAAGCAAGTTCTGCGAAGGTAATCTTGTAGAGAATAGGAAGAAGCAAGCAATTTATTCTTTCGGTTTTGGCCTCGGGCTAATGATTGTGTGGATGTAAGGATGCCCGCTAGCACTCGAAACACATTTTGTTCGCGAGTCAGTAACTGGGATGTTTCTCTAATCAGCGATTATTTATATGATAGGTCACTTGGATCATCATCAGTTTGTTTATATTCTTCTGAGTTTTACTGAACTAAAAATTCAGAGAGTACTCATAGATGAAGACAAAGGCGAGTGCTGACGATCCAAGGATGTACCGTGCTTTCGGATGAACTGGTGGGGTAACATTAACATCATAATGTTTGATCGATTTGTGTAGTAAGAAAACACTATTATCCAATAATTGGCGCGATGAAGGTCAGACTTGTCCACCAATGATATGGGAGAGCATTGACATGAGCTGCTCTTGCAATGAAACAGGTTCTTGGGGCTAATCCCCTACTTCAAGAAGGGACAGAACAGTTGGGATCCAGAAGGATTTTGCGCTGCAAGGATCAAGAGGATGAAAATGCATGCATAAACAAGGACCTTTCAGCCACAGGAAGGTGAGGGACTTGGATCCAAATGCAGGGGCACAATTTTTTTCTTTCACAATCGTCAATTGCTGGAACAAACTGAGTGGGCATACTGGCTTCTTCAGGCCATGCCACGGGTAATATTCATCGAGGCTTACAGCGTTATAATCTACGGCAATTTGATCTAGATCCAGAGAAGATGCTAGTAGTATCTCTCACAAGTTATTTAGAACAATTGACAACAACAGTACATCAGAAACTTCTGTGCTTTCGACATTGATTCAGTTAACTTCTGTTAACATTCAGTTAACTGATGAACTTTGGATACTGAGGGACACATTCAGTTAACTTTTGTGTTAACTGAATCTTTGTTGCAACATTTCTGCAGAGTACGAGCAGGGGAGCTTCCTCTGTGTTTGAAATTAATGAACAAGTGCAATGTATAGAAATTGGAGCTTCTTCTCACCGGCAGCAGCACGAGCAGGGGAGCTCCGGGCAGCAACACGAGCAGGCCCGCCTGGGAGGAGCGGCAACTTGCAGACGAGCAGCAGGTCGAGGAGAGGAGTGGGGGAGACGACAGGGACCTCGAGGTTGAGGATGAGCTTCAATTCCAGGCCCGCCGGGAGCTCCAGTCAGCGCTGAGAGACCAGCGCTGCTGCAGTCCGGGGCGCTTGAGCCTGGCTGGCGGGAGGGGGTAGAGGCGTAGCCCTGGGCGGCGGAAGGGGTCACGGCGGGATAGGATGACGGCGGTGCAGTGCCCTTCAGCCGTGGAGCCGCCGCCCGTCGAGGTGGTCGCCGCGGAGGAGCATGTGGACGGCGCAGCTTCGCCGGCGGCGCAGGGGGCGGGCGGCGGTGGTTCAGCGGTGGCGCAGCTTCGCCTCGGCGGCGCAGGGCACGGACGGCGAGTGGTTCTGGCGGGGCAAGAGCCATGGCCGTCGTCGCAGCGCTTCGACCCTCGACGGTGCCGACGGTGGCTTGCGCGGCCGACGGAGAAAGGAGGAAGAAGCAGCCGGGGGCTGATTAGCAAGAGATTTGATGGTGGAAGGGGTTTCTTGCAAATTTGAAAATAAACTAAGCGCTGGACAACTTTTCTCGGACGGAGGGAGTACTACTTTATTTTATTTATATTAAGTGCTTAGTAGTTGAACTAGTTGATTTAATAAAACTACTTTATTTTACTATATATAGAAGTAGTTTATTTTTAGTAAGTACTACTTTATTTTATTTATAATAAGTGCTAAGTAGTTGAACTAGTTGATTTAGTAAAACTACTTTATTTTACTATAGAAGTAGTTTATTTTTAGTAAGTACTACTTTATTTATTTATATTACGTGCTTAGTAGTTGAACTAGTTGATTTAATAGAACTACTTTATTTTACTATATATAGAAGTAGTTTATTTTTAGCAAGAAAATTAATAGAACTAGTTTATTTTTTTAGTTCAAGCAATTAATCCCGCATCGACGTCGACAATGCCTATCCCGCATCCTAGTCATCGACTCGGTGGAGGAGGTCGGCTTGATCAGAGGGCCATGTCCGGGACTGGGCTCCGCCAGGCTGGTATTGGGAGGTGCTACCTTCCGGGGGGGCGTAGGTTGGTGAGGAGCCAGCCCGTTGTTGACCCGATCCTTGTTTGGTGGCGGTCGCGTGGGCCAGTGACGATGCTGAGGCTTTCGGACACCGCGGAGGTGGTACATCACCGTGTTAGTGAGGAGGACGAGCACGTCCGTCGCTACATGGTTGCGTTGGAGGGCAGGTTCGACAATACCTGGCAGGTTCTTCAGGGATCTCACTGGAGCTATGACCCTGTGATGGTTCCTTCTCTTTGGGTGTCCACCGCCCGCGACGATACCCGTCGGGCGCTACGGTTCTAGCTGTATTAGCGATGCTATACGTATGATAGTATTCGAGGAGTATTAGTGATAATATTTGACGATGTACGGACACAAGAGATGATGATGTACTTTTGCTTATAATTGAATGCATGCTAATTTGAATACTACTTTATTTTACGATTTGGTTTTCCTTATTGAATGCTCAAATTGGAAAAGTACTCCTACTTTGAATGCTAAAATTGGAGAGCACTATGCAGAAATCTAGGAGCCCCTCCATCATTTGCGCCGTCGTCCCCGTCACCGACCCCCCCTCTGACCTCGAGGTGAGACCAGCCAAATCTCCGTGTCAATATGAGTCCTATAATATGAGTGCTCGGGTTGACTTTAAGTCTGTCGAGTCTCCATCTATATGAAAGGATCGAATCTCGACTATTGTCGTGGGGGTAGCTTCTCCTTCGTTCCCGTGTGCTAGACACAATTTGGTGTAATGCATTCTGGAACTAAAGGAGGAGCTACCATCATCGACGGTCGCAAATGTCAGAGAGGAATCAGTTAGAGTCTTCAAGAAAAGGCTCGACAGACCGATAGTCAACCCGTGATGAATAATAATGATCTAATTTAGGTTTTTTAGTACAGATATTTAATTGTACAAGTTTGATATTTGAATTATGAACATAGGAAATGTCGTACTCGGACGACGAAAACCACCCGAGGGAGTGCGACTGGTGCCACGACGACCGAGGTATGTGCGACAGGTTCCTTGAGCTGGACGAAGATCGGCGCTTCAGCATTAAGCTTGAGGAGACCTTCGATGTTGAAACGGTATGCAATGACGGCAATAGTTTTTTTCGTAATTAAGCACGACTTCAACTATTTTAATGTGTACTTTTCATATTTTCCAATTCGACTAGCTTATCCCATGCTATGCAAGACGCTATGTCTTGGAGATGATGGGTTTTGAATACCATGAAAGTATGGAAACAAAGAAAATTCACCTAAGGACCCATCATGGTGTGGATTTTGAAGTGAAGCTATACAATTCTGAGAGTGTAACCTATTTTGGTTGCAAAAATTGAGAAGCACTTTACAAGATGTATGGTTTTGATGAGGGTATGCTTGTCACCATGGATCTTGGTGATCCTAATATCGAGCAAGACAATATGGACATTTGGGTCCTTGTTGATACGCTTCCAATTCTTTCCCTGTGTGAGCTTCTCAAACTTAGTTATTAAGTAATTTATTGTTTATTTCAAAATAGTTGACAGCTTATTTCCATTGACAGCTTATTTTCATTCTTCGATGGTAGACAAAACCCACTACACCGATGGCTCTGAATTAACTTATAAGGAGAAAAATCATCTGATCGCATTTTGTACTGATCTTGAGAATTACAATATCTACAATCGAACTCCTAAACATTATGGTCAATACGTGCCACTAGTGCACGTGTTGAACTACGGTAACTACCATGGAAATACCCTGGTAAGATTTTTTACTATTACGACATCCGTGCATCTTTTGCATACTTCTCTAAAACTAGTACATCATTGCTAATTACGAGGTTATTACTATGTTTTTCAACAGATAATCCCGAATGATTGTGTGCCTCATCTGATGTATACGCATGGTCGCATTGATGTTTTGAACATACAACCAGGTCATCCTACGAATCTCAACTGTCCATACCGGATTTTTAAAAGAAGTGGAGACATGACAATCAAAGAATGGAAAAAAAATGTATGGACAGTCGTAAGGAGGTTCTTGGAAGCAAAAGGAAGCGAAGCGGAAGAATTGGAGACAGGATGATCTCCATTCTCCATAATGGATAGTCAGGGTCTATATTATTTTATGCTATTTTAGCTTAAGGGTATTTAGGTCCTACCTGATACTGATGGTCTTATCCGAAGAACAATTAAGTAGGGTTGGTTCGATGACTATGAGGATAATGATCGTATGACTTGTTATTAATAATGAGTAGAAGTTGTATGATGATGATGCATGATTAGTAGGACTTGTTATTATATATGATGATACATGATGCGAGCATGAAGAGTTATTATATATCAGCGGGTGAAATGAACATAGCAGTAGCGTTGGTAAACCAATAACGAAGATATAAGAGAGGAACTTCTCTCTATTAGCTAGCTAATAAGACCTAAATTAACCCCCAAAACCCCTAAACCAGCCCCTTTCAAAAAAAAACCTCCGCTCCAGCCAGCTGCTGACGCGTGGATGCCTTTCGGTCCCGGTTTATGCCACCAACCGAAACCAAAGGCCCCTCTGCCTGGGCTGGCCGCAGCGGCCACGTGGAGGCCAATCTGTCCCGGTTCGTGTAAGAACCGGGACTAAAGGCCAAGGGCATTAGTAGCGACCTTTTAGTCCCGGTTCTTAAACTAGGACGGAAGACCCTTACGAACCGGGACAAATGACCCTTTTTTACTAGTGCACCCTTCGAGTTTCTGAACCAGCGGCTCCCACGCCTTAGTTTCCAGCAACACCAACTGCTGCATATGGTTTTGGTAGCAGCGGGTCATTCAGAAGGGAGCTAGAGTTGAGTGCCCAACATTTCCATGGAAGAGGAGGGGGACAAAGTTCGCGAGAGAGTTGGGGCTAAACAATAACTCACTTAGTTGAACGATGTTGCAGGTGCGACGCATGGAGGTGGAGTGTTAGGAATACCTACTAGCAATAGGATGAGCAAGTAGGTCGCTGGTAGGCGGGCTCGACGCAGTACTTGTAGGTCATTTATTTGCTGTTGTGCCATTTCGACTGAGACTGTTTGAGCGTGGTACTGACGGGCAGTTACAGTTCAAATTTGGCCAACGTTCAATCAGTCCCAGTCGACTTTCTTTCATGCAGTAAGAACCCTACCGTCACCAGCTGCTCCCCCTATGCTACAACATGCTCCTCTTGTTGTCAATCTTTTCTCCCAAGAAACAGGAGGTGGCCGGAGTATGGCTGGACCTGCACCAGAACATGACACCTCCCATGTCCATGTTGTTGTGTTTATTGTTTCTGGACAATATGCATTACCGGGCACCCAAACAATTTTGCATGTTATTTTGTTTATTAGCATAGAACATACAGTGCGCTATTCTACACTTGTTTAGGATCAGTATATATAGACATTTACTCTTTTCCATGGTTTCAGCCTTGCATGTGATTCGCCTCATACAGGATTGGATGTAAGGGCCGTCAAATTGAATCGCGTTTGCACTGCACCTGGCCGTCAACACGGTGGTCCAGGGCCAAGATCTGCCCGGGCCATTGAGATCACCGCAGACATCATCACCGCGAGCTCTGTGACTACATTGCCGACTTTCACGACGACACCTTCACTTGGGAGGTCCGAGAGACTTCTCTGTTTCCCTTTGCGGAGATGCTTCAATTGTGCACCCATTTTGATGAGATCAAGTTTCGCCTGTACAAGTTCTTGGTCACTATGAGGGAGGCTTCTGTGGAGCCTGAGGAGATTTTCGCCTTGTCTCGTGTCTGGAACTCTATCTCTGGGCTGCCTAAGGTGGCCAAGCCGGACCACATCATCAAGCCCATCGGCAAGACGGTGGCCATTGATGTGGAGCCGCTTGAGGGGGAGAGACCCGCCCGCATCCCGGTTCTCCGCCCGGACCCGGTGTGGTTAACATAGAGCATCACCTTCTTAACATCCCATATTTTTCTCAGTTTTTTCAAAATTTTGAAACGCGGTTTTCACGAAATTTTCTTGGAAACATGGTTTTCATGTGATATTCTCTCATAGTCGTTTCTCTCCAAGTTAATTACTCATTCCCAGCATAGGACATACTACATGTGCCACTCATTTCCGGCAGTTCAAACATGTGATTTTTTTGTTGGACCGGATACAATGACCACTGCACCCTGAAGCGTGAATATATATGAATATTTTTTTGTACCATAAGATAGTATGATCTTCATTTGGTCTTTGAAGATATTTAATACGCACCCATCACACCAACTTGCAATCTCGTTTAGTAAAACTTAGTCACACACTTCTTATCATATCAACTCGATATATTACCCATCGAGTTATCGGGTGGTCTTTTTCATATGGCCTTCCGCCTACACCATCTCTCATATGTCAAGACTTAAAAAAAAAGAGGATCACCCCTGGCCTCTGCATCAGAATGATGCTTGCAGCCCCGGCCTTAGATGTCAAGACTTAAGAAGAAGAAGAAGAAGAAGAAGAAGAAGAAGAAGAAGAAGAAGAAGAAGAAGAAGAAGAAGAAGAAGGGGTGGCACTTGGAATCCAGGAGTTAGACACATGTACCATGTTCGGAATAGTAGGTATCCGGGAATTTGTTTGTGTGATTGACCTAATTACGGCTATCGTTGCTTATGGAGACAGCATACCTACATAAAGACAATGAGAGTTGCATATCGAGAAGACTACAAGACAAATCAAAACCTGTACATAAAGACAATGAGAGTGTTGATCATTTCTCTAGTGGTTATTTATTATCTGGAGGGTTATGTATTTTCCTGATTTTTTTATCAGACGATTGATGTTGTCTGTAATGTTGTGAGCTTTTTTATCTTTCACGCTATGAGCGACAAAGTTAGAAGCCAACTTTTTTCTTTCGAATGAAGGCCCAAGAAGAGGCCGGCTTTGAATTAACAAAGCAATCAACCGGCCAGGATTACAACGAGTAGCAAAGTAAAAGGAAAAGAAACAGCTAGTGAGACGGTACAAGGTGCTGTCTAAATAGGTAATAGGCTACCACAAACTACTAGCCAAGATATGAAAACTAAAGCACTGATACAGCTAGAAGATGAAGAAGCCCTCCATAGCGAGCAGAGCACCACGCAGGACACCCGCAGAGCTTGGGGAAGAATCATCCAGTGGCTGGCGGAGTGCCTTTGTCAGCTCCATGAGCTCTGGCCGTTGACCACCTCCGAAAGGGGCTCCTTGGCCCCTCGCCCTGGCACGAAGGGCGCCGATCCGTCGAAAGGTGGAGACGCCCACCCGAGGGCTAAAGTGAAATCGGCGCCATTGCCAGCCGGAAGGCCACATCAGGACACCACCACCAAACAACATCGATCTTAGCCAAGGGGAGCATCAACATTTCATGAGAGCTGCACACGAGAGAAGCAAACTACACGGCAAGGCTGCTGATGGCCAAGCAGTAAAGGAAGGAAAGCATCTGTAACGGAGCTGGGGGACGACACCAAGTTCACGAAGATAAGAACCGAGCTCATGCCACCATTGGTGAGCACTGACAACCCTGGGAGGGGAACCCTACCCCCAGCCCGACTGGCCGAAGACAACACCGGTGACACCATGAGCATCGACATAAGATGAGAACTTGTGCGGCCTCGCCGCCAGCGCCAGCACGAAGTTTCTAACCTCACCGCCAACAACCCCGACCAGGACAAGCACGCTTCTCCCCAAAGCTCACCAAAGACGACACCTCCTTGAAGGTGACGACGCCCATAGCGTCGCTGTCGCCCAATCCAGAGGGATTTGGGTTTTCACCTGGTACACGAGCAATATGGGAGGAAGAGGAGGGGGGAAGGGGGAATTAACCAGTGCCTACATGTAGGGGACGGCGCCCTTGGGCGTCGCTGCCGGCGGCTGATAATGCCGGCCACGGATTTCTACGGTCCGTTCTCCCACCTCCACCTCAATATAAGACACGGCTACGGCGCCCGAAGACTACCAAAGGACGAATCTGGGGCGAGGGCGACCTGACACTAGTGCAGAACCGGGCCTTAGCACCGGTTCGTAAGGCCCTATAGTGCCGGTTATATAACCGGCACTAATTTATGGTCACTAAAGGCCCCCCCCCCTTTAGTACCGGTTCAGCACGAACCGGTGCTAAAGGGCAACCACGTGGCACGAGCCAACTCCGGGGGCCTGGAGCCCTTTAGTACCGGTTGGTAACACCAACCGGTACTATAAGGTTTGGTGGGTTTTTAGTATTATGATTTCTTTTTTATTTAATTTTGTGTTTCCATTTTAATTCTTTTTCGTTTGCTGGTATTTCACGATACTACACATTGTACACGTTATGCATCATACATCATTGCACCCGCAGATATAACATGCTCATGCATGCTTTTGCATCATTACATCATCATATATATATAATAACAAGTCCTACTAATCATGCATCATCATACAACTTCTACTCGTTATTAATAATAAGTCATACGATCATCATCCTCATATATAGTCATCGAACCCAACCCTACATAATTGTTCTTAGCACATGATCATCAGTATCAGGTAGGACCGAAACACCCTTAAGGTAAAATAGCATAAAACAATATAGACCCTGACTCTCCATTATGAAGAATGGCGATCATCCTGTCTCCAATTCTTGCATTTCGCTGCTTATTGCTTCCAAGAAGCTCCTTACGACTGTCCATACATTTTTTCCATTCTTTGATTGTTATGTCTCCACTTCTTTTAGAAACCCGGTATGGACAGTTGAGATTCGTAGGATGACCTGGTCGTATGTTCAAAACATGAAGGCTACCACACGTATACATCAGATGAGGCACACAATCATTCGGGATTATCTGTTGAAAAACATAATAATAACTTTGTAGTTAGCAATGATGTACTAGTTTTAGAAGTGTGCAAAAAGATGCACGAATGTTGTAATAGTAAAAAATAATCTTACCAGGGTATCTCCATGGTAGTTACCGTAGTTCAACACGTGCACTAGTGGCACGTATTGACCATAATGTTGAGGAGTTTGATTGTAGATATTGTAATTCTCAAGATCAGTACAAAATCCGACCGGATGAGTTTTCTCCGATAAGTTAATTCGAGCCTTCAGTGTAGTACGTTCTGTCTACCATCTTCCGCATATTCTTTGAAGAATGAAAATAAGCTGTCAATGGAGATAAGTTGTCAACATTATATTTTGAAATAAACAATATAAATTACTTAATAGCTATGTTTAGCTCACATGAGGGAAGAACTGGAGGTGTATCCACAAAGACCCAAATCGAAGGTGTCTCTTGCTCGATTGTAGGATCACCAAGATCCATGGTGACAAGCATACCCTCATCAAGACCATACATCTTGCAAAATGCATCCCAATTTTTGCAACCAAAATGGGTTACATTCTGAGCATTGTACAGCTTTACTTGAAAATCCACACCATGTTCGGTACTTTGGATAATTTTTTTGGTTTCAAAATTTTTATGGTCTTCAAAACCCATCCTCTCCAAGACATAGCGTCTTGCAAAGCATGGGATAAGCTAGTCGAATTGGAAAAGATGAAAAATACACGTTAAAATAGTTGAAGTCGTGCTTAATTACGAAAAAAACTATTGTAAATGCTATGCATACCGTATGAACATCGCAGGTCTCCTCGAGCTTAATGCTGAAGCGCCGATCTTCGTCCAGCTCAATGAACCTGTCGCAGATACCTCGGTCGTCGTGGCACCAGTCGCACTCCCCCGGGCGGTTATCGTCGTCCGATGAGTACGACATTTCCGGCCTACGTTCATAATTTAGTTTTATTAGTGAACTATCTAGTTCAACTACTAAGCACTTACTATAAATAAATAAGTAGTACTTACTAAAAACAAACTACTTCTATATATAGTAAAATAAATTAGTTTATTAAATCAACTAGCTAGTTCAACTATATATAAACTACTTCTTCTTTTTTTCCTTTTTCTAAATACTATAAATAAAAAATCATTAAAATTCTATGAACAAAATTAATTACACAATCTAAATATCACCCAAAAAATCTATTAACAATAATATCACCAAAAAATCTATTAACAGAAAAAAATCTATTAACAGAAAAATCTATTAATTCAACTAGTTCAACTAAGCATTTACTAAAAATAAACTAGTTATATTAATTCATCTAGTTCAACTAATTAAGCATTTACTAAAAATAAACTAGTTCTATATATTAATTCAACAAGTTCAACTAATTAAGCATCTTCTAAAAATAAACTAGTTCTATATATTAATTCAACAAGTTCAACTAATTAAGCATCTTCAAAAATAAACTAGTTGATCTATATATTAATTCAACTAGTTCAACTAAAAGCATTATATTTACTAAAAATAAACTAGATAGTTCTAATTTAAACATATTATATATAGAAAACAGAAAATAAGTAAAAAGTATGTGTGTGTGTGTGTGTGTGTATACGTATGCGTGTGTACATATATAGGCGCGTCTGGTGGCTTGCTAGGCAGCGACGACGACGGCGGCGAAGCGGCGACGACGACGGCAAGCAAGGCGTGTCGTGCGGCGGCGACGACGACGGCTGCGGGGAAAGCGACGACGATGATGGCTGGCGGGCGGGCGCGACGACGACGACGACGGCGGCGGCGGCGGCGTCGAGGGCGACGCGACGCGGCGCAGCAGCGGCGTCGGCGAAGTTCGAGCGAGAACGTGGAACAAGTGGCGGCGATAACTGATTTTTCGTAAGTGCCATATATATAGGGGGAGCCTTTAGTACCGGTTGGAGCCACGAACCGGTACTAAAGGCCAATTTTGGCCAGCCCAAGCGGCGGGAAACGAGGCCCTTTAGTACCGGTTGGTGGCTCCAACCGGTACTAAAGGCCCCCCTTTAGTACCGGTTTGTGCCACCAACCGGTACTAAAGGCCGTGCGCTGCCACCCGCGGTGCGCTATGTTTAGTCCCACCTCGCCGAGCGAAGGGCAGCCGCACTGGTTTATAAACCCAGCCGCGGCTGCCCTTTCGAACTCCTCTATATAGCAGGCTTCTGGGCCTAACTAAGGCGCGCTGCCCGGTGAGCCTCCTGGCCCTTCTGGGCCTGCATTTGCACACCCTAGGACTGGTAGGCTCACCGGGCAGCGCCCCAACATTTTTTTTAATTTTTTTCTTTTCCGCATTATTTATTTTCTTCTATTTATTTTTGAGTAATTTTTTATATAGTTATTTATTTTCTGCTTTATTTTTTTCTTCTATTTATTTCTGAGTAGTTTTTTTGCCGTATTTAGTTTCTTTGTGAATATTTTTGCTTTATATTAGTTTTTTTCTTTTCTGCATTATTTATTTTCTTCTATTTATTTTTGAGTAATTTTTTTATATAGTTATTTCTTTTCTGCTTTATTTTTTTCTTCTATTTATTTCTGAGTAGTTTTTTTTAGTATTTAGTTTCTTTGTGAATATTTTTGCTTTATATTAGTTTTTTTCTTTTCTGCATTATTTATTTTCTTCTATTTATTTTTGAGTAATTTTTTTATATAGTTATTTCTTTTCTGCTTTATTTTTCTTCTTCTTCTTCTTCTTCTTCTTCTTCCTCTTCTTATTCTTCTTCTCCTTCTCCTTCTCCTTCTCCTCCTTCTTCATCTTCTTCCTCTTCCTCTTCTTATTCTTCTTCTCCTTCTCCTTCTCCTTCTCCTCCTTCTTCTTCTTCTTCCTCTTCCTCTTCTTATTCTTCTTCTCCTTCTTCTTCCTCTTCTTCTTCTTCTCCTTCTTCTTCCTCCTCTTATTCTTCTTCTTCTCCTTCTTCTTCCTCCTCCTTCTTCTCCTCCTCTTCTTCTTCTTCTTCTCCTTATTCTTCCTCTTCTCCTTCTTCTCCTTCTTCCTCCTCCTCTTCTTCGTCTTCTTCCTCTTCTTCTTCTTCTCCTCCTCCTCCTCCTCCTTCTTCTTCTCCTCCTTCCTTTCGCCATAACAGAAGCAGTCCGGAGTTGTAATAAGTTATTAAAAATAAAAAAGAAGAAGTCCGGAGTTGTATTAAGTTATTAAAAATAAAAAAGAGGTGCAATGCTCGTTAATTTGCTTCAAGCCTTTTGGAATAGTGTACTGCTGACTGCTGGCGTAGCTCGTGCAATCTACCATACTCCTAAAGGTTTGAAGCTAACAACGTGAGCATTGAGCCTCTTCTTCATCGTCTCGCACCTGGGCTTATAAACCGCTCCTACTCCTCTCTCTTGGCGAGGTGGGACTAAAAAACAGCTTACCCTTTAGTACAGGTTGGAGCCACCAACCGGTACTAAAGGTGGTGCGCTGCCTGCACAAAATTTAATTAGTGTAATTTAGCTCAAAACAAATCATTAAATGCATGAAAAATATCAAATGAAGGCAGAAATGGTTGAAATTTGATGGCGTCGCTTTGAATGATGCATACTGAATGCACAAAAAGTCTGGAGTTGTAGTAAGTTTAAAAAAATGAAATGCCTTTGTAACAGATTAGTTTAATTTAAATCGAAACCTGAATACTTGAAAGAGATTGTCCGGTTTGTAAACGAAGTGCATCCAGTTTTGCCGTAACCCTCTCTACTTTTTTGAACAATCTATGTGGGTGAAATGATGATACCATGCCAAGTTTCAACTTTTTCAGAGTTCATTTGTAGTGCTTTTCAATTTCCAGGTCATTTAGTTCTCAAAACAAATCATTAAATGCATGAAAAATATCAAATGAAGGCGGAAATGGTTGAAATTTGATGGCGTCGCTTTGAATGGTGCATACTGAATGCACAAAAAGTCTGGAGTTGTAATAAGTTTTAAAAAATGAAATGCCTTTGTAACAGATGAGTTTAATTTCGTCAGAAACCTGAATACTTGAAAGAGATTGTCCGGTTTGTAAACGAAGTGCATCCAGTTTTGCCGTAACCCTCTCTACTTTTTGAACAATCTATGTGGGTGAAATGATGATACCATGCCAAGTTTCAACTTTTTCAGAGTTCATTTGTAGTGCTTTTCAATTTCCAGGTCATTTAGTTCTCAAAACAAATCATTGAATGCATGAAAATAGCAAATGAAGGCAGAAATGGTTGAAATTTGATGGCGTCGCTTTGAATGGTGCATCTTGAGCATAAAAAATATAAGAGCATTTACATCACGATCTTATATTTCTTTAGAGTCTAAACTGTCAATATGATCTTATAACATCAAAAATACTTTGATCATCAATGATCTTTGTGTGTACAATATGAATTGTCAATATGAGTCATCAACGATTTATAAACCGATGAAGACTCATATTGCGGCCACAAATTTTACACATAGAGTTCAATGAAGACCAAGTGCTTGTGATAGTTTGAGAAATAACATATTTAAGGTGGTAAAAGGCTTGTTAGGGGAGCGAGGTGGGACTAAAAACAGCTTGACATAACCTCATTAGTACCGGTTCGTGGTACGAACCGGCACTAAATGGTGACGGTGGGGCCATACCCTGACCGCAGGCTGACACATCCCCTTTAGTACCGGTTCGTGGCATGAACCGGTACTAAAGGTTCGCCACGAACCGGTGCTATTGATCGCCGCCACGAACCGGTGCTATTGTACACATTAGTGCCGGCTGAAATTCAAACCGGCACTATTGGGCTTCACGTATGACCCTTTTTCTACTAGTGTGAGGATGAAGAGGAAGGCGCCATCAGATCTGATGCGGGTGCCCTCGAGGCAACCGCGCACCACAGCCGTCGCCGGTCGTCACCCCTCCGCCCGCACGGCCGAGGTGGTCGGGCAGCACCCGCTGGCGCCACTAGCTGAGGGCGGTGCAGCTCCACCACCAGAGGTCGCCACCTCTGCTCCGAGGTCCTCCACAGGGACGGAGCGACCAGATCCTTGCCGCCACCATCCATAGCGGTCGCGCGGCGTTCTGGCGACCACCTCCGGCGGCGACGAGGGAGAGGAGAATGGGGGAGGAGCCCCGGCGGCGGCTAGGGTTTGAGCCGCCCGAGTCGCCCCAGCGGGAGCGATGCAGGGGCCGAGAGTAGGCTCAGTAGTGGGATACTCCGTATGGCTTTTTGGCATGGCCTCCCTAAGTCCGTTAGAAGCCAACTTAGAAACATAACAAAGCCCATATGAATTTTGCCAACAAAATTGAATACAAAATTAAGACATAACATACTCCCTCAACTACTATCAACGATGCTGTTTTGCTAAGAACATGTGGACTTATTGAATTCATGCTCCAGCCAACTCATCCAAAAGTCCGAACTGTTGGAGGGAGGCGGGCAATATATTTCAACACCCCCCCTCACGTCTAGACTATTTTAGTCCTTAGACGTGGGATCGATGTAGGCCACAGAATCGTTTTATTTAATACTATGCTAGCAGGGTCTTGAACTCAAGACCTCTTGACTCGGATATCATATTGAATTCATGCTCCAGCCAACTCATCCAAAAGTCCGAACTGTTGGAGGGAGGCGGGCAATATATTTCAACAGAACTGATTTATCCCTAATTAAAAACCTTGCTAGCCAGCACGCATGCAGCAGGCATGGCTAATGAATTGTGTTGCACGCGGCTGGCCAATGTACCAAGCTGCTGCAAGCCGTCAGCTCTTAGTCCACGCATAGAAACCGAACCGTTCAGCTAAGAAATAAGGCAGCTTCGATTCATAGGATTTTTACAGAGGATTTTCATAGAATTGTGATTCTATGGAATTTTTCCTATGGGTGTTGTTTGGTTTGTAGAAATGCAATCTATAGGAGCCATGCATTTCCATGGAACTTTTTCTAGTCAATTTCATAGGAAATTTTGCATGAAGTCTGAATTGTTGGAAAATTGTATATGATTCCTGTCTTCCCGTGTCCAACGTAGGGTCCATCATAATTCGACTCGGTAATGTTTGGGACACTTACATCACGCAATACATGCATCGTGTCGCTATTGTGCAAGTGTGAAAGTAAGAGCAGACGAACAATGTAAGATTGTCGCCTGTGGACACTGCCCTGCTGGCCGGAGCAAGTATGGGGTTCTTCGAGGTGGTGCTTGGACATGCATGCGAGACAAGTGAACAGCCCCATACTATACCATGCTATATGCAGTTTTGGATGGTGATGATGGTTCTGTTTAACCCACATCCCCGCCACTCATCAATTTGTATACTCAATAATTGCATCCGAGTGACTTGCCGCTGTTGTTGTTCTGTCCCAGGAAAGATCAGGTGGTGGCCGGCGTATGCTTGTCAGAACATTGCTCGCCAACCGGGCACCACCTCCACGTTGATGCGCTTGTTATTTCTGGATGATTTATTACTGTTTTACATTATTCTCAAATCTATTTTTTGTTAATTACTATAGCACATACTAAGCGCTAGTCAGTACATATAACTCATTCAACTATTTCCATCGCTTCAACCATGTGATTCTCCCTATACCGGATGCAGCAATAGATGAATTGAATCGCATTCACACTTGAATTTTCTACTAAAAGAAAAAGAATAGTATACAACGACCATTGAATTGAAGTGCGAATTTTGATATCTGGTTGTTCATTGTACTAACAGATATAGTGATCTTAATTTGGACTTTACAAATATTTATCGCGCACCCACCACAAGGATCTTCATTCTCATTTAGGGACACACTGGCTTTAGACTCGGTTCGATATATGCCCATAAGTCGTCTTATGGTGTTCTTTATATTGCTTCGCGCCTACACTCACTCAGATATCGAGACTTAAAAGGAAGAGAAAGTAGCCGCACTTAGAATATAGGAGTTAGACATGTGCAACCTGTTTTGAATAGTAGACATCCGGACATATGTTCATCCAGACAGTGCTAAACGTGGTGTAACTAGTTTAATTATGGCCACTGTGCTAGGCACCACAATTAGACTAGTCCTCAACGGCGCACCATAAAGATAAGGGCATCTCCAATATTGTAATATAGGTGTTGGTATAATTTCCCACGAAGGAAATTTTATGAAGTGCCATAGAATAAACTAGCATGCCCACACATTGATACATCATGTTTATATATAATGTTTTTATTCTATGTATGTAGTGAATATAAATTTTAAATAAGATAATTATTTAAATGAGATTGTAATCACAAAAAGGAAAGTTATGAATAGAAGAAAAAAGGGGAAGGATAAATTTATTGTCACCATGTATAGTGCATCTTGGAAAACAGAAAGTGCACGTTGATACATTTATAATAATCTAAAATGTGGCATTCATTTTTGTCCGGCGCCACTCTAGTGGAACCTCCTACAGGATTGGTACCCTTGATGAAATGGTAAAGAGTGCACCGATATTCATATCCTTGGACAATTGGCCAGACATGTTTGATGTTTCAGTTGAACCCTAAACAGTAAACCATATGCTTCTTTTCTAAAAGAATTTTCAAATGGGAGTATAACACATACAAAGCTGAAGAGCGCCGTTTCACTTTTCCCTACGATGTGATCCATTGTTATCCGGCATCAAAAATGGTCTGACTGGCACTTTACCAATTGGAACAAAAAGTCCATTCTCATGATCTAATCTAATGGATATGAGCACGTGACCAGATCTATAAATCATTGTTGCATCAAAAGAAAGAGAATGCTAGCCTGCTACTGCTCTCTCCTCTTTCTCTTGACCCTTGTGTCTTGAAGCCGCGCTCAAATTGAATGACAATGTAAGAACTTCACCAACGGAAACAAAAATCAAGTCACCGTTGTGAATTTGTGGTGTAACACCATAGCAATTTCATGTTTTTTGTATTAATAAAAAGGTACAAAAAAACTTGGTTGGAGGCCACTCAAAAGTATTCAGACGAGTTCCAATCTGCAAAATATGAAGGAATAAAATTGAAGAGAGAGAGAGAGAGAGAGAGAGAGAGAGAGAGAGAGATGAACACCACCAACTATGCATGGTGCATACTCCCTCCGTCCCAAAATAACTGTCATTTATTTTGGGACGGAGGGAGTACAATTTAAGCGAGAGAATCAACAACTGAAAGAACGAAATAAACTACAGATGCAAGTTTGAAGCCTGACCACTGAAGGAATTAGAACTGCCCACAGGTTAGTCGACGCAAAACATTTTATCCGATATCGTCTATGCAAAAGAAGAAATACGTACAATATTAGTAGATTCGCCCAAGTAAACTCAATATATAATTTTAACATTATATTTTCATAATAGGGTCACACAAATGATAGTAGTATGTCTAACTAGCAAGTTATGTCTCTGCATTCATTCAGATAGCCCACAAGATTGAGCAGAGCAATAGTAATGTACTGTGGAACACACCAAACCTTTTTTCTTTTTTGACTGTGAAACATACTGATCGTAACCAATTGATACAATATAAGGTATATAATGGTGAGTTAACCCAATCTCGCTAGATAATGCTCTAGCCAAGAACCACATGCAGAGGCCATTCTTCATCTCTACTAAAAAACTATACATAAGTATTCATAAGTGTATCGTTTGTACAGGGTGCCAGGGCTTTTCTGCCGACATGCATGCTGCCCACAGCTCGGAGTGCTGCTTCTGCGGCGTCGTTGGTGTACTGCCGGGCAGACGCTGCAGGGCCCTGCCAGCCGTGCGACGGCCACGTCCATGGCGCCAACATGCTCTCCTGCTGACTGCGACTATGAAGAGCAGCAACATTGGAGGCTGTTGCAGGCGCCGTCGCTGCACCACCGTTTCACGGTGGAGGGCTACACCGGGTGCCTCTTGGCAGGAGAGCTCGTGGCGATCCTCAGCGTATTCGGCTGTCGGCAACAAAACGGCTAGCAGGCCGGCCTCGAGCGCAACCCCCGCTGCTCGCCATCGAAGGCCGCGGGCGCGTGGACACGGCGCTGCCATCCTCGTCGGGAGAAACAAAGAAGGGGCGCAGTGTGGACAACCACGGCCAAGCAGAACATGAGTGCCTCTACGTTCCCGCCCGGTTGTGCAGATGCACCACTCCAAAGTGGTTTCTCCGTAGTGGAGCACGTCACCGGCGAGCTGCTCGGCCTGCAAGCATCAAGCCTACACACCACCCATGCTGCAGCAGCATCACGCTAGCCGCACAGACACGCAAAGCAGCACCAGGACGCGTCAGGCCACATGCCATCTCCGCGCAAGATGGAGAAAGACATAGGTGCAAAGCAGTATTTATAAGGCTCAGAAGGACCAGAAACACGAAGTAAAATTGTACTCCCTCCGTCCGAAAATACTTGTCATCAAAATGAATAAAAGGGATGTATCTAGATGTATTTTAGTTCTAGATACACCCCTTTTTGTCCATTTTGATGACAAGTTTTTCCGGACGGAGGGAGTACTAATCTACCGAAACCATCAGCAGCCTCCAGAATATAGGGCAACAGCGGCACGGCGTGGTTCGTTGGTGGTTGTATGCTGCATGCAGGCATGTTTGATTTGCGTACTATTCGGAAACATGTTTTATACGTGTTGGTTCCCATTGATTGCGTTGCCTGCATGACTGCATGGGGTTCGTCACGTCACGCCCTGGTGCCACCGCTTGTTTAGGGGCTGCCGCGTCTTTGATTTTCAGGCGGTGCCGACCTTCTGCATGTTATACGTGTAGTAGCGCAGGTAAATATACGTGGTGAAATCAACCACATGCACCGCGGGACCCAGCGCATGCAACGCGTCGGGCGTAGTCAAGTCGATCACATGCACAAACCAACATACTTCCAGATATCCCGAGGCAAATAGAACTATGCATGCAACCCCATATGCCATGCACTACCCTGCTCATCCATTAGGCTGGCCATAGTGGGATAATATAAGTAGTATCATGCGCTTGGAGCTCGCAAACAAGCTTATGTCATGTGGCAGGCAATTAAACAAAAGAGAGACGGTTATAATAATATAGATAGATATCATAAGATAATAAATGTTATGGTACTATGTGTCATATATGGCAATAAATTAGATTACATATGATACTGATGCATGATATTATGTACTATGGATGTAGAGTATCATATATTAGTATCATATGCATAATACTAGTATATGATACTCCCCACTATGACCAGCCTTAGTACATGCACGCGGTTAACAATCCACATGCATCCAAGAATACAGCTCCTGTTTAGAGAGACAGGACGCACGCCTGACCAAGAATTAAATCGCAGAAAAATGCAGCGTGCACCCCAGAAGCTTACCCATCCAGGTCCCAACGAAATAGCACGTGTCATCACCCTATTTACCAGTTCAAACTGCCAAAAAAACTCAAACAAACCAGAAAATTTAAACAGTTCTAGATTTGGTATATGTAGTATGTGGAATATCGGAAGGGGCGGCTAATATGAGGTGCCATAGAATAAATTAAGATTACACTGCTATCCATGATGGGAGAAAACATCTCTAGCCGTATGCTCTAACTGGGTAGACGTCATCATGAAAAGGTCGCTGTCCTCCGGTCGGGATAGACCAAGTATAAAGGCATCATATGCATGCATGAATAAACTGCATACGTGATGAAGCACTTTTTTTTGGTTAAAGATCACATCATTCCTAGTAAACCGCATAACCCAACATAAGGATACCGCTCCACAAGAATATGTAAAGAAAATTGTTTGTCGATACCCCATTACCAATTTCCGAACATATCATGCACACTGCAAGGGGGAGGTCAAGATTTTAAGCTACTTGAACAGTGGACCATAGTGCACAAGCAAATTTACAATAAAATTTAGGTGTTTAATAGACTCGTCATGTTGGAAAAAGATATATGTTTTACTACCTTGCCAGTTGCTGCATGCCAAGTTATCTCTAGTCAAGATCGCACCTCTGTTTAAAAAACGAGAGGAATATCTTCACTCAAAGAGGTAGCTTACGCTTCCACAATTTTTTATTATGAATAGGAACATGGTTGTGGGCAACCGCCTCTTACAAGGACTTGACTGAAAACCTGCCGTACGTTTTGATGCAAGTTCCATTGAACTTATCCAATTCGTATGACAGTTGAATGGGCTCCAAAGGAGTGAACAATATATTCCACGCTATGAGGCGAGGCCGTAATAGCAGGCACCTATGGAAACAAATACCAGGGTTTGCTCAACCGAAGACATGTGTGATTGTGATAAATTTATGTCTAACAGTCCAATACAAGCTCGCATATTGCACCTTAAGTAGGGTGCTACCAAGCTAGGTGTCCTACCAGAACCATACCTGGGAGCTGTCCCGAACAAAGAAAGTGACAAATTAAAAAAAAAATCATTGGCCTTCATCACGTCATACAAAAAATGTGAATCACCGGCTTTTCATCGGAGTTGAGAAATGTCTTTGGAGCTGATATACTTGTTAAGAATGATTTTCTGCCACACTTCATTCCCAGTTTGTAGTTTATGTACTCATTTACTGAAGGGAGATGTTTTTGATCTCAAGATCTTGAATTCCATGACCACCTCCACTTTTAGGATGGCACAACACCTTCACTTAGCTAGCTGATATTTCTTCGATTGATTATCACACTGTCAGGAAAAATCTGGATCTAAAATAGTCCAATCTTTGCAGAACCCCTTTCGGTATACGTGGAAGAAGGACAACACATACCGTATTGCTTACGGTGGAATTGATCAAGATCAATCGCCTCACATAAGACAAGAACTTGGCCTTCCAACTGGTCGGTCATTTCTCAAGTGTCTCTTCCATGTATTTCTACTCAGTGATAGTTAGACACGAATAGTGAATTGGAATACCCAAGTACTGAATAGGGAACTGTCCGAGCTGACAACCGAAAATCTCAACATACTCGGATGGCAAAACCACGACCTCGCCCATGCAGAAAAGTTCACTCTTATGGAAATCATTATATATATACGAGTCATTCACTCATTTCATCACTTCAACCATGTGATTCCCCTTATACCGGATAAGATGCAATGACTAATACAATGAATGCCACTGACTAGTTAGCTTTTTTTTTTACTTTTTTTGACAAAGGGTAAATTTTATTGGCTTAAAATGATGTATCAAGAGGATACAAAACACAATGAGCACACACCCAGCCTGTACATAGTTAGGATGCACAGAACCAACACCTACTCAAACACACATGAAAACACCAACTCAAACAAACATGAAAACTCAAACAAACAAAGTTATATAAAACCAAAACTATGTGTAGGAGCAAAAAAAAAAAAGAAAAACCCAAAGCGGTCAGATCTGCGATCGGCAAACTAGAACAATGACTATATCCGCACCAACAATTTCATGACACACATTGACAACGAGGTTCTTCAACAGCAATGCCTTCAAGAAGGGAGCGACACTGAAGTATCGTCATTGCCGGATCCGACCACATGGCCAGAATCTAGGTTTTCATCCTGAAAAATTAGTTCGAGCATATCTGAGTAGTGCCTTCAAGATGGTAATAACGTAAGAAATACATCGTCATTGCTAGGTATAACCACTCAGGTCTAACCTAGGCTTTCACCCTGGAGCTCGAGACCGGGTGCTCGAGTAGCACAATAATCTATGTCACTGATGTGTTGTCGCCATCACTTTTCCACGATCTCGACAACTACATGCGATGCGACCGCAACCACTGCACAACCACTCCTCTACCTCAAGTCGTCGTCCATAATTTGTATCTCGCTGTCAAAGTCAACCATTGGATCAAAAGAGATGAATTCTCCTGAAGACCTTTCGATGACCACTGTCGTCGTAGAGCCATAGGAAGTCGCTGCCCTATGTTTGCAATCACCTCTATCTGGCCGGTCAGATCAGAATCACCATGTCATGGACCGTATCACCGCCAGCCGACCACCACACGCGTGGAAGGCCAACACCTCGACAAAATGGTCCACAGTCAGCCGAGAGGTCTATGTACACTGGCCCTGGTACAACATCCGTGGATCTAGCCGGAGATCTGACGCCGGCTTGGGCAGCGAGATAACGCCGGCCTGCTAAAAACCATCTGGTTCAGCACCTGCTCACCTGTTACACCCAAGAACCCTGTTACCGGCGCACACATACATCCTGGTGCCACCTGCATCAGCGGCAAGAGCGCTCCCGAACGTACGCCTGCCAGCCTAGGCCCCCAGCTCCTTCGCTGCTCGATGAGACTCCAGGACGCAATGAACCCCGCGGCGCACAGGGGTCCTCCCACCTCCACCCACTTCCCAGCAGTCCCACCCGCATCAGAGGAGCCTTGGTGCCCTGGCGCCACCTTCAATGGGGCCAGCCCAGACTTCGCCGGGATCACCCTTCGTCGGCTCCGCGACACGGATGGGGAGGAGGAGCTTTACAACAACCACACCAACCATGGAAGTGAAACGTGAACTTAGATATACATTTCTATTGCACTAATAGACAGTATGATCTTGATTTGCGATCTTTAAATATTTATGATGTGCATCCACCACGCCAACCTCTTAGCTCGATATATATATCCATTTTTTTAAGCTCTACATATCCATTTAGTTGTAGTATGGTCTTCTTCCTATGCCCTTCGGCCTACGCCATCTCTCGGATGTCAAGACTTAAGAGGAAGAGGAAGCAATGACATTTAGGATCTAGGAGTTACACATACAGCATGTTGGGAATAGCAGGCATCCAGGAATATTACGGCCATCATGAGAGGCACCACAGCTAGACGGGTAGTTGCTTGTGGAGGATGCATCGCTTCTCGAGTTGAGAAAGAGCTGCACGTCGAGAAGAGTAGAAGAACACACACGACCTGTCGTGTTGTTGGCTCTGCAAGGCCTCTCTGTCTGGTAGTGGTGTCCTTGAGGATCGTGTTGTTTGTTCATTTGCCAGCCTTTTATTTTTCTGGCTGACCGATGAAGCTGCTACCAATGCAGAGACAAAACAATGCCCATGTGAATTAGGCAAAATAAAACAAAAATATTTAAAAAGAAAACGTAAAACTGACCACTAATAGCATGGCATGCACATCATACCCAATGGTGGAGCTACAGAGTTTGGAGGGACAACCACATCCACCCACAAACGTGACATATCTTAGCAACAGAACTGAAAAATCAAGCAAGAACTCTAGTCCGAAGACAGAGCAGAGACACGAGAATAGCGGTGATAAACACATTGACAAGATGTTGTGGCGACGGAAACAAAGTGTACTGTATTTGCCCAAAGGAAGGACGAACCTTCCCCTCACGCGTCAGCACATCATGCCCAACCAAAAATGTCACATCCCTGGTTCTGTTGTGCACTAGGTTAGACCCTCATGTGTGCATCATGTTCTAATTCAAATGAAATTTGAATTGAGAGATTTTCAAAGCCTCAGAAACCTTCTAAAAATGATCAACGTTAAAATCTTCTCAAAGAAGTCCAAGAAAATGTTCCTCCTAGTCCCTGAAAATATTGCAAGGAGGTAAAACTCAAAACAATATTTTTGGTACCTCAGAGTTAATTATTTTGGGCCTTTGAAATAAATATAATAACTATTAGCATTGGATATATAAATCATATATAATTAATATATGTCCAATAATTCTGGAACATTTTATGTGGGTTGGTATATTTTAGTTCTAGCCACATAATTATTTTCAGGATTTTATAAAATGGTTTAGCTTTATCACTAAACCAAAACAAAATAGCAGAAATAGGAAAAGAAAATAAAACAGAGAGAGACTCACCGGGCCACCTACCTGGCGCCACCCACCAGGCCCACCTGCCGGCCCAGCCCAGCCGCCGCTCCAGCGAGCAGCTTGGCTTGGCCAGGCAGGCAGGCAGCTGCTCGACGGCGAGCACAGCATGCGTGCCACGCAGCTGCTCGCCGCCTCGCCGCTCCCCTCGTTCCGCTGCTGCCGTGGGACAAACCCTCTCCCTCTCCCCGACCCCGCAGACACCCGCTTCTCGCCCTGGCTCCTCTCTCTCGCTCTCCCCGACGTCGCCCGAGACGCCGTCGTCGCCGCCGCTCGCCACAGCCGCATCCAACGCCGTCCCCGCGCCCTCTCACCGTGTCCGGACGGTTCGCCGTCGTCGACTACGCCGACCAACCAAGACACATGACGCCGGAGCCCTGCATCATCCCCGCCACCGTCGTCTTCAACCTCGGGCCGCCCAGATCGCCGCCGTCGTCCCGACCGCACCGGGCCTTCCCCGAGCCCGCTGAGCATCTCGTCGCGCCCTCCGTGAGCTCCTTCTCCTGCTCCCCCTCTCCGTTTCTCCCTCGTGCACCATAGCGACGCACGCGCTCACCGCACGCGCCGCCGTCTGACCACGTCGCCGGCGTTGCTCCGGTGACCATTTGGTCACGGGCTTGTGCCCGTCACACTCCTCGCACCGCGTAGAAGCCGTAGGTGCTAGCGCCACGCCGCCTAGGCCACCGCAGCCCACAGACGAAGCTGGGCGAGCTTGCCGCCGCCGAGCTCATCGCCGGCCCCAACTCCGACCACCCCGACCCCAACCGACTCCACCAAGAGTCGCGGCTCGTCCCCAGCTCCACGCTGATGCCTTCCGCGTCCCATTTGGTGGCCGGAACGACGAAAATCACTTCCGCCGCCGCGTCGGGCTCGCCGGCGGCTAAACGCCGGTGCAGCCGTGTCGACTTTGACCACGGGTGGGCCCCGGTTGACTCCGTTGAGTCAATGACAGGTGGGGCCCCCTTCTGCTAATTACCAGATCAGTTTAAACTAAATTAAAATTAGTTAATTAGCCACTGACACGCGGGACCCATAGGTCAGTTTGACCTGGACCAGCCCGTTGACCTGATGACGTCAATATGAGGTCATGCTGACGCAATAAATCCTTTCTGGAATTTTAATAAATCCTAAATGATTTAATATATTCAGAAAATGGCCTAAACTTCTAAAATTCATATAAATTCAACCGTAGCTCCAAATCAAACAAGTTATATATGAAAAATGATCAGAAAAATCTAATCTATCCATCTGCACTGGTTTCATGCATGTTTAAACAACTTAACCTTGCTGTTTAGTGCAAAACATGATAAGGCACTATTTGAATCCATAATTTGAATTTGGGGTTGAACCTTTGGCTCAATATGACCCAAATCCATCTGGTTGTAGTTGCATTAGCCCAAAACACATTCATATTGCCATGTCATAGCATGCATCATATTGTGCATTGCATTGATCGTGTTTCTTCTCTGTTTGCCGGTATTGTTCCCCCTCGATAGACGTTGTACCGACGTTGTGATCGTTGACACTGATGAAGACTCAATGCTATCTTCAGAAGTGCCAGGCAAGCAAAACCCCCTTGTTCATTCCGATATAATCCCACTCTCTCGCTCCTGCTCTCTTTTACTGCATTAGGACAACAACGAATCATTTGTTACTTGCTGCGGTAGCTGAACCCCTTTATCCTTTGCATGACCTGTCATTCCACAGTAAATAGATGAAACCCACTAGCATGAGTAGGAGTTGTTTGAGCCCTGTTGTGCCTACTCATACATGTTTGTTTGTCATGCCTGCTACTGCTTAGAGTTGAGTCGGTCTGAATCATCGAGGATGAATCAGAGGTGTGTGAACATGTCCTACTGTGTGAGAGCTAAGTGTGTGAACACGATTTGGTAAAGGTAGCGGTGAGAGGCCATGTAGGAGTACATGGTGGGTTGTCTCATTGCAGCCGTCCTCGAGAACTGAGTTACGTGTTTGTGATCCATGATTCAGCTACTACCACGCATTGGGCCCGAAACCAATGGACCCTCTCGGCTTCTTAATCACCCTTGTCCTCTGTCCGGGAGTTGCAAGTAGTTTCGTGTTTGTAGTATCTGGAGGCCGCGCTTGCTGACCGTAGGGGTGGGCTGTGATGCGGTAGGCACGTGGCGGTAAACCGGCGCCTGCTTGGTGTCACGGAACCTGTTCACATCGTTTGGGGCTGTGAGCGAAACTTCGCCGAACTCCTCATAGATGGAACCCAAATAGGCGATAAACCCGGACTAGGGACTTGAGTGTTTAGGTAGGTCGTGGCCGACACCCACGTTGGGCTTCCGCTGAAGGTTGCCGAGTACATGTCGTGTAAACGGCGGTAAGTGGTGAGAGCGTGTGAAGAAGTACACCCCGCAGGTTAACATCATCTATTGAATAGCCGTGTCCGCGAAAAGGACTTCGGGTTGCCTATAACAGTTCATAGACAAGTGAAAGTGGATACTTTAAAATACGCAAGATAAGCGTGAGTGCTATGGATGGCGTTCTCGTAGGGAGACGGGAGCGGATCCATAGTGGTGTATTGATATGGTGAATATGTGGACTCGTGTGCGCCACCTCAAGAGTTACTTGCAGTCGTAATTTAGGATAGCCACCGAGTCAAAGCTGGCTTGCTGCTGTTAAACCCCACCATCCCCTTTGTTGATAATGATGCATATGTAGTTAGTTCTGATGTAAGTCTTGCTGGGTACATTTGTACTCACGTTTGCCTATTTTATGTTTTTGCAGAGAGACTACAGTCTCGCTAGTAGTTCCGCTTGGACTTCGACGTTTAGCTTGTTACCTCAGCTACGATCTTGTGCCCTCGGCAGGATCTGGTAGATAGTCAAGCTTCTTAGCCTTTTTCATTTATAGTTGTCTGTACTCAGACATGTTAAGCTTCTGCGTGTGCTTTGATTTGTATGCTCTGAATGTTGGGTCATAAGACCTATGTTTGTAATATCTCGCTCCTCGAGCCTAATGGATAAATACTTGAGTCGAGAGTCATGTTGTGATGCCATGTTGTATTTGCACATATCGAGCATATTGTGTGTATGTTATTGAAATGCTTGGTATGTGTGGGATCGACTATCTAGTTGTTTATCTTTAGTAGCCTCTCTTACGGAAATGTCTCCTAGTGTTCCACCGAGCCATGGTAGCTTGCTACTGCTCGGAACACTTAGGCTGGTCGGCATGTGTCCTTCTTCGTTCTCGTATCCGTCCCTCGGGAAATGTCACGCGATGAATACCGAGTCTGTTAGCCGCTACAGCCGGTTCACGGAGTCCTGCTAGCCCAGTGCTACAGCCTGGATTCGCTTCATTGTTGACCGACACGTTCGATGTCGGGTCATGGATGCTGTCCTCGTAAGTCTGTGCCACTTTGGGTTTACGACTAGCCATGCCAGCCGGGCTCCTTATCATATGGATGCTAGCGACACGTCATATACGTGTGCCAAAAGGCTAAACGGTCCCGGCAAAGGTAAGGCGACACCCGTGGGAATACCGTGCATGAGGCCGCAAAGTGATATGAGGTGTTACATGCTAGATCTATGTGGCATTGAGTCGGGGTCCTGACAGCTTTGGTATCAGAGCTTGACTGCCTGTAGGTTTACCAAGCCAAACTGGTCGAAGTTGTGTCTAGAAATGCTTTAGTTATATTTAGGGGAATTGATTGTGGGAAGGGAACGTAAGGCTCTTTTTACTCCTTATACCTCATGGCCTTCTGATCTGAGTCAACCTCTTCTTTTCCACGGGGACTAAGAACTAGGCCTTCTCATCTATCTATTAGGATGACGTGTTACTAATCCATAGACTTATAGAATTGTTAGTTTCAAATCTCAGCTCAGTTTTACTACTTTCGTATGTTCATAACTGTTGATCTCGAAACCTTGATATGGTGCTTTGGAGTGGCTATGCCACCATTTCTGTAGTATGTCTCCAAACTTTTTGAGCATTTACAGCCGTTATGCTGTCCGAGTCATCCCAGGTTTCTAAATAGTCTGATGCATTTGCAAATCCTTTCTTTCCGTTCCTGATGCCCTCTATGGTCAGAATAAGCACACTAACCGGTGTGTTGAGGTAATTTATTGCCTTGACATATATGTTGGAATTATTATTATGACCCTAGGTGTTTTAGGGAGTCATCTAGTAATTTAGCCATGATTTGTGTCCCAGTGTGATGACTCTGGCCTTTATTCCCGAAAGCATCCCGTGATGCCATTTAGTAGTAGGTATTCTACTCCTGGGTTTTGGACCCAAGATTCACTCCACTTACCTCGTGTTGATAGTGTTGCTAGTTCCTTTAGGTTATTAGTAACTTTTGCGATAGTCCTCGAGGTCCATGGTATATCGTTCTTCCAAATGCCATGAACCATTCTTGGCAGGAGTTCTTTTGAATCAAAAGATCACAACAAGAGTACTCTCGAAGAGTTCTCCATTTTATATTGTGACTCTGCCAGTTCTACCTTTCCGCATGGGTTATCCGGAAGGAAAATGTTGAACTTGGTTCGACATACTAATCTATGCATCCACAACTCAGAAAATTATATGTTCCTTTGAGTTGTCCCTCGTTAGTTGTATCCTGACCTTCGTCTATCGATTGATAGTCAAGAGTATGTGTGCATTCGTTCATCGGTGTCTATTACTCTTGTGGTCTGTCAAGCCATTCTATTCGGAATGACTTGGAGAAACAAACTCCAGTACCTCATCCATTTCTAGGATTGGGTCAAAGCAGTTGTGTTCCATAGATCAAAATGCTAATCCAGCTTTTGTTCTGTTCTACCTTGGAGTGTTACCATTTTTATGTCAAGAGTGTCATGAGAATTGCACTACCTCTTATGAATTCTTGATACAGTGATACTTCTCGCCCTCATTACTCATTTCTCGGTCCCCGTGTTGTTGCAACCGGAATACCGACAAGTGAATCGTGATGTGTGAAATCAATACTGCTGGCAACTCCGTTGCTTGGTAGTTAAATGGACGACAACCTCATTCTTAGCGTGTTGATTATTGAATCGTCACCCTAAGACTGATTGTGCTACCTAGTCCTTATTTCCGGTGCACTCCTCGATCAATGAGTTAGGATTGTGCCAATCCCTCGCTCTTGTGATCATATCGTCTTGCCCTGAAAAGCAAGATTGTTCTCGAACCTAGTAACATATCGGTGGTTCGTGATGTTCCGAATATCTTCTCGGAAGTATTACCAGATTGTCACCTGACCGCTATGTTGAGTTCGTGATCAAGTTGGTTTCTTGTAACCACCCCTTCTCCAAGAATCCGTGTTGCATACCCCTGTGCTAGTTGGTTAAGCTAAACAACAACTTGGAGAGTTGGAAGATAAAAGCTTGTCCGACTTAGCTCATGTTAAGGGATATCTTGTATATGTGTTGAAGAAAGATGATATCCCCATCAATTGGTCCTTGTGATCAGTTGTTGGAGCTATTACCTTGCTAAAACTTTGATTTGAGTATGGGCTATCCTCAAATCAAATCAGAACCAACGATGTTCGTAATGTTGTCTTACTCGTGGATTTCCCTCGAGCATACACCGTTATATCTTTGGGGTCTGACCAATACTACCACCTTGTCCACATAGTTATGGAATTCCATCTCCATGGGAGTCTGGATGAATTGTTGTTGAGCCCATCGACAACATCCTTGTCTTCTCCATAATTTTGTTGAACATTAAGCTAGTGTTGGAAACTTTTGAAAACATTTGTTCATGCTAGCTCATGAAGCATATGTTCGGATGTAAGAAGTGACTTCCTCTGAATCATGTGCATTTGATGCAAGTTGCCGCAGTGAATTTGAGAAAGTCAATGTTGCCTCCTCTAGAACCATCTCAAGTCAGTCATGCATGTGCGAAGTATGCTATGGTTTGATAGGCTCGCTACCTCCATTCTATTTGTGTCCCTAGCTCACCAAGCCACTGATTGATTTGTTCAAGGAGAAGAAGCTCCTTCTTAAGAGTATACCCTTTGCAAGGACTTCGGTATCCTCGATGATGGTTCCCCACCGGAACTCGGTAGTGTTTTATTGTAAGACTACCATGGAATCATGTTTGTCTGGGACAACGTGTTCCCATGTTTGTAGCAAAACCAGCTCATGTTTTGGAGCTTGCTATCGTAGTTCATTTCCCGAGAATCTCGCGACGTCATCTCGTCGATTTGTGTTGCAAACTTTCATTTTTCTTTCTAGACTCGATGAGTCTGGACTATTCTGACACCAACCAGATCTGAGTCTCAGGCAGATATGATGGTTGGAACATTTCCCAAAAAACTATAATATTGGTCTCGCGATAACCGGTTAAGTGGATGTCGTGGCCAACACACCCCGCCGGAAGACCTGCTATTGTAGTATCTTGATTGAGAATGTTGGCCACTTCCCCATAAGGACTTCAGAGGATTTACTCCTAGTTGTGCCTTATGATTTTTGTGTTCAAGTCCGACCTTTTACTTGATGTTCTAGATACCAAACCATATCAATAAATGGCTTACGCTAGCACATCAAGGAGAACATTAGAAGCGGAGTGCTAAATGTCTCTCGATCGATCATCCAGATTTTGTTCTTGGCCTCGCTAAGATGGAATCGAGAAAGTGTTATCTTCCTTTGCATCCGTGATCGTCCATCGCTATTCATCATGGTAGTACGTTGTGTTGTCAGCACCCTTGACACGGATGTTGGTAAAACCTTGATGAATATGGAAATGCTCAAGTTCTTGAGAGCACGCACAAGCACTACGTATTATCCCCGACACTAACTGGGATTGTTCTCAGTTTCCTTGGTTATGTTATAACCATTCCAATAGTGGAATCACACTCTGCTGTTGGGTTTCTTCCCAGTTACTAGAATCATTCCCATCATTTGCATGTTGTTCCCAGCTTGCACTGCCATCGTGCCACCCTACTCTGGATTACCTTCTCAGTAATTACTGATCATGATCATCTTCAAAAGTGGTCCTACCATGGGTCCCATCCATTTCCGATGATAAGAAAGATCATCCTTGCGTTGTCTTCAACAAGGTAATCCACATCATCCATATTAGTCCGAGTATGCCAATCTACCGAACCCCCCCCCTCCAAACAATCGCTCGAGAGATATTTTTATAACTCACCCCGTGAGTTGATCCTAAGTTGTTGATCTTCGAAAAGATCGACCCTTCTAGAGTTTCTTTTCCTTCTCGTTGTCATGTTGGTAAGAGTTCCTAAAGCAAGACATCGAAACAAGATGGTGATCGAATCAACGTTCTTATGAAGTGCAACCTGGATCGTGAAGATCGTGTTAGCTTGTGTCCCTGTGTTTTCTTACCCTACGCTTGAATCTCGGGACGAGATTCTTGTTTAGTGGGGGTGAGTTGTCACATCCCTGGTTCTGTTGTGCACTAGGTTAGACCCTCATGTGTGCATCATGTTCTAATTCAAATGAAATTTGAATTGAGGGATTTTCAAAGCCTCAGAAACCTTCTAAAAATGATCAACATTAAAATCTTCTCAAAGAAGTCCAAGAAAATGTTCCTCCTAGTCCCTGAAAATATTGCAAGGAGGTAAAACTCAAAACAATATTTTTGGTACCTCAGAGTTAATTATTTTGGGCCTTTGAAATAAATACAATAACTATTTGCATTGGATATATAAATCATATATAATTAATATATGTCCAATAATTCTGGAACATTTTATGTGGGTTGGTATATTTTAGTTCTAGCCACATAATTATTTTCAGGATTTTATAAAATGGTTTAGCTTTATCACTAAACCAAAACAAAATAGCAGAAATAGGAAAAGAAAATAAAACAGAGAGACTCACGGGCCACCTACCGGCGCCACCCACCAGGCCCACTGCTGCCCAGCCAGGCCGCCGCTCCAATGAAAGCAGCTTGGCTTGGCCAGTAGTAGCAGCTGCTCGACGGCGAGCACAAAGATGCGTGCCACGCAGCTGCTCGCCGCCTCGCCCTCCCCTCGTTCGCTGCTGCCGTGGGACAAACCTCTCCCTCTCCCGACCCGCAGACACCCGCTTCTCGCCTGCTCCTCTCTCTCGCTCTCCCGACGTCGCCCGAGACGCCGCTGCCGCCCGCCGCCACAGCCAAGGCCCAACGCCGTCCCGCGCCCTCTCACCGTGTCCGGACGGTTCGCCGTCGTCGACTACGCCGACCAACCAAGACACATGACGCCGGGGCCCCTGCATCATCCCCGCCACTGTCGTCTTCAACCTCGGGCCGCCAGATCACCGCCGTCGTCCCGACCGCACCGGGCCTTCCCCGAGCCCGCTGAGCATCTCGTCGCGCCCTCCGTGAGCTCCTTCTCCTGCTCCCCCTCTCCGTCTCTCCCCTCGTGCACCATAGCGACGCACAAGCGCCACCGCGACGCGCCGTGTCGACCACGCCGCCGGCGTTGCTTCGTGACCATTTGGTCACGGGCTTGTGCCGTCACACTCCTCGCACCGCGTAGAAGCCGAGGGTGCTAGCGCCACGCCGCCTAGGCCACCACAGCCCACAGACGAAGCTGGGCCGAAGCTTGACGCCGCCGAGCTCATCGCTGCCCCAACTCGACCACCCGACCCCAACCGACTCCACCAAGAGTCGCGGCAAATCCTCACTCCACGCTGATGCCTTCCGCGTCCCATTTGGTGGCCGGAACGACGAAAATCACTTCCGCCGCCGCGTCGGGCTCGCCGGCGGCTAAACGCCGGTGCAGCCGTGTCGACTTTGACCACGGGTGGGCCCCGGTTGACTCCGTTGAGTCAATGAGGTGGGGCCCCCTTCTGCTAATTACCAGATCAGTTTAAACTAAATTAAAATTAGTTAATTAGCCACTGACACGCGGGACCCATAGGTCAGTTTGACCTGGACCAGCCCGTTGACCTGATGACGTCAATATGAGGTCATGCTGACGCAATAAATCCTTTCTGGAATTTTAATAAATCCTAAATGATTTAATATATTCAGAAAATGGCCTAAACTTCTAAAATTCATATAAATTCAACCGTAGCTCCAAATCAAACAAGTTATATATGAAAAATGATCAGAAAAATCTAATCTATCCATCTGCACTGGTTTCATGCATGTTTAAACAACTTAACCTTGCTGTTTAGTGCAAAACATGATAAGGCACTATTTGAATCCATAATTTGAATTTGGGGTTGAACCTTTGGCTCAATATGACCCAAATCCATCTGGTTGTAGTTGCATTAGCCCAAAACACATTCATATTGCCATGTCATAGCATGCATCATATTGTGCATTGCATTGATCGTGTTTCTTCTCTGTTTGCCGGTATTGTTCCCCCTCGATAGACGTTGTACCGACGTTGTGATCGCTGACACCGATGAAGACTCAATGCTATCTTCGAAGTGCTGCAAGCAAAACCCCTTGTTCATTCCGATATAATCCCACTCTCGCTCCTGCACTCTTTTTACTGCATTAGGACAACAACGAATCATTTGTTACTTGCTCATGTAGCTGAACCCCTTTATCCTTTGCATGACCTGTCATTCCACGGTAAATAGATGAAACCCACTAGCATGAGTAGGAGTTGTTTGAGCCTGTTGTGCCTACTCATACATGTTTGTTTGTCATGCCTGCTCGCTTAGAGTTGAGTCGGTCCGATTCATCGAGGATGAATCGAGGTGTGTGAACATGTCCCTCTGTGTGAGAGCTAAGTGTGTGAACACGATTTGGTAAAGGTAGCGGTGAGAGGCCATGTAGGAGTACATGGTGGGTTGTCTCATTGCAGCCGCCCTCGAACTGAGTTCGTGTTTGTGATCCATGATTCAGCTACTACCACGCATTGGGCCCAAACCAATGGACCCTCTCGGCTTCTTAATCACCCTTGTCCTCTGCCCAGAGTTGCAAGTAGTTTCGTGTTTGTAGTATCTTTGGAGGCCGTGCGCAGCGCTGACCGTAGGGGTGGGCTGTGATGCGGTAGGCACGTGGCGGGTAAACCGGCGCCTGCTTGGTGTCACGGAACCCTGTTCACATCGCTTGGGGCTGTGAGCGAAACTTCGCCGAACTCCTCATAGATGGAACCCAAATAGGCGATAAACCTGGACTAGGGACTTGAGTGTTTAGGTAGGTCGTGGCCGACACCCACGTTGGGCTTCCGCTTGAAGGTTGCCGAGTACATGTCGTAAACGGCGGTAAGTGGTGAGAGCGTGTGAAGAAGTACACCCGCAGGTTAACATCATCTATTCAATAGCCGTGTCCATGAAAAGGACTTCGGGTTGACTATAACAGTTCATAGACAAGTGAAAGTGGATACTTTAAAATACGCAAGATAAGCGTGAGTGCTATGGATGGCGTTCTCGTAGGGAGACGGAGCGGATCCATAGTGGTGTATTGATATGGTGAATATGTGGACTCGCAGCGCCACCTCAAGAGTTACTTGCAATCGTAATTTAGGATAGCCACCGAGTCAAAGCTGGCTTGTCAGCTGTTAAACCCCACCATCCCTTTGTTGATAATGATGCATATGTAGTTAGTTCTGATGTAAGTCTTGCTGGGTACATTTGTACTCACGTTTGCCTATTTTATGTTTTTGCAGAGAGACTACAGTCTCGCTAGTAGTTCCGCTTGGACTTCGACGTTTAGCTTGTTACCTCAGCTACGATCTTGTGCCCTCGGCAGGATCTGGTAGATAGTCAGGCTTCTTAGCCTTTTTCATTTATAGTTGTTTGTACTCAGACATGTTAAGCTTCTGCGTGTGCTTTGATTTGTATGCTCTGAATGTTGGGTCATAAGACCTATGTTTGTAATATCTCGCTCCTCGGAGCCTAATGGATAAATACTTGAGTCGTAGAGTCATGTTGTGATGCCATGTTGTATTTGCACATATCGAGCATATTGTGTGTATGTTATTGAAATGCTTGGTATGTGTGGGATCTGACTATCTAGTTGTTTATCTTTAGTAGCCTCTCTTACCGGGAAATGTCTCCTAGTGTTCCACCGAGCCATGGTAGCTTGCTCTTGCTCCGAACACTTAGGCTGGCCGGCATGTGTCCTTCTTCGTTCTCGTGTCCGTCCTTCGGGAAATGTCACGCGATGAATACCAGAGTCCTGTTAGCCGCTACAGCCCGGTTCACGGAGTCCTGCTAGCCAGTGCTACAGCCTGGATTCGCTTTGTTGACCGACACGTTCGATGTCGGGTCATGGATGCCTGTCCTCGTAAGTCTGTGCCACTTTGGGTTTACGACTAGCCATGTCAGCCGGGCTCCTTATCATATGGATGCTAGCGACTTTGTCATATACGTGTGCCAAAAGGCTAAATGGTCCCGGGCAAAGGTAAGGCGACACCCGTGGGAATACCGTGCGTGAGGCCGCAAAGTGATATGAGGTGTTACATGCTAGATCTATGTGGCATTGAGTCGGGGTCCTGACAAAAAAATAAATAAATCCATAACCCAAACCTATTGTAGAAACAGCGAAGGCATCCTCCATAATCCTCTACCAACAAACCTTGACTACATCTAGGGCTGGAAAAAAAGCTCGAAGCTCGCGAGCTAAATGAGTAGCTCGTGACTCGGCTCGAATCGACTCGAACTCGAAGAATAACGAGTCGAGCCAAGCTTTAGTTTAAGATCGTTTATAGAACGAGTTAAACAAGCCAATCTCACGAGTACTCGTTTAACTCGTTAGGCTCGGTACAAAGAATCAGCCAAGCACCCTGCGTCCCAGGCGCACAACACAATGTCTAGACGTTCAAGGAAATCACAATTGTTTGGTCATGTATATCTTACTAACTTGTTGATCATTGTGGTCATGCATAATTGTTTGTGGCCAATGGTCATGTACATGGTACTGACTTGATGGTACTGACAATTGTAAGTTAAGCTCGTACATGCTTACAATTGTTTGTGAACATTGTACATGTTTAATATATACACTTTACATCATAAGCTTGATTTACCGAAAAAGGGTTTCCCCCCGCTTTGTATACAAAGCAACCAACTGAATCATACAGGGATAGGTGCTGGGGCGGAAGCAGCACAGACACGCCCAAAAGAAACAACAGAGAAAGAGCAAAAGAAACAAATGCCGACAACGGCGGATCAACAAAAACGAAGAAGCCTCGCGATCGCTAGGCCCACCGGTCTCATCCACTAGGCTCCAAGACTCCGAAGCGCCGGCACCAATCAACACCTCCAAGAAGGATCGCGACGATGATGACGCTGCTGCCAAGGGTTTCCCCGCACACGACGAGGCGATAGGAAGAGTAGCCCCGACGCCTCCGGAAGGTCAGCGGCACCCACAGCGCCATCAGCGCCGGGTCGGCCACGCCGACGGGGTTTCCCGATCCCAACCCGCACCTCGGGCGCCCGGATCCCGCCACCAAACCAACCACCACCCCACGCCAACTCGGTCATGAGGCTCCACGCCGCCTCACCACGGCACCACGAAGTGAGAACAAGACGACGAAGAATCGAGCCGGACTAGGGCATCAGCACCATCGCACGCGGGAGGGCCCCACCTCCACCGTCGGCCGACGAGAGCCGTCCCGGACGCAATAGCAGGAGCACACCAGCCCGTGAGGCCCACAGGCCCGCCGAGCCCTCGTGGGCCCGTAAAGCTCCGCCGCTGGCTGCTGCCAAGACGCCATCGGCGCCGACGCCCCAAGTCCGAGCCGCTCCTCCTCCTCACGCGCCGCAGACAACGAGACCATGCCGGGGCGGCCTCAGGGCCCAGATGGGGCCCGACGTGCGGATCTGGGCCGGGGCGCGACGGCCACCCGGCACCACCACGCCGCCCGCCACCAAGGAGTGGCGCCGCCACCACGCTGCCGCCGCCGCCACCGCAGGTCGCCGGACCGCAGCCAAGCCGGGCTGCACCGCGCCGCCTCCCTGCCGGAAGGGAGCACGCGCTGGGATCGAAGGCTCACGCCGCCGCACCACCACCCGGCCAGCTGGGCGCCACGACGGCGGCGGGGGGAGATGGGAGGGCGGGACCATGGGCGAGGGAGCGAGCCGCCCGCCATCTCCGGGAGGCGGGCGAGGCGGCCAAGACGGAGGGAGGGCGGAAGGGGGCGGAGGCTGGGGCGGGCCGACGGCCGGCGGCGGCGGCAGGGCGGCGGTGGCGGGAGGGCGGGGAACCCTAGCGCTTGCCGGCTGATTTGATTTCATAAGCTTGATTTTATGTTCATATCATTAACGAGCTTAACAAGCTAAACGAGCCAGCTTGCGAGTTATACGAGTCGAGCCAATGTTGGATTCGAGCTCGTTATAGTAACGAGTCGAGTCGAGCTAGCTCGTTAATGAAACGAGCTTTAGCGAGTCGAGCCGAGCTGGCTTGACTCGGCTCGAATCCTGGGATCCCACCCCCTTCCCCGGCCCTCGGTCCAATGGATCACATCTCCAGACCGAAATGATAGGACAAACATGAAGTCAAGCATGATCAAACGGTCGTTAGAAGCAACGTCGCCTCTGGAAGCCTCAAACCAACGCACATGCCGCGGGTGCAGCCACAACAACAAAAGAGTGTGGTCAGTACGTACCTCACGTGGACGGCCGTGCACCGCCCACCATGATGGTTCTCTCACACTCTCCATGTATGTAACATTGCGTGCGCAACGCCAAGAACCAAATGCCCAAACAAGCCAAACCAGCTGGACCGTGCAGTGGACCCAAGATTTTGGATTTCGTTTTATGATTTTTACCGGTCAAGGCCGAAAACGTGGACCTAAGTAAAAAATAATCGCTATGTGGAGCTTAGAGGGTGGAGATCCACAGCCAAGAGCAGCTTCAATGAACGCTCCAGCTTGCTACAACCAACTCAGATTGATCAAGAGCTTTGGCTCGGCACAATTAACATTGAAAACTATGTGATTTCCACGTGCGTTGCTGTAGGATTTTAAAAATTACTTTCGGATAATTTTTTTATGAAGGAAATAACCCAAATCACAATCTACTATTGTCGAAAGAAATTGTGTGTGAGCAAAGAGTACGCATGTACGCAGATCATTGGAGATGAAACAATTAAATTGGGTATGCCTGTGCTACAAAATTGTTTTAGTGGATGATGACATGACACAATATCCAAATGACACTACAGGACCAAGTTATAATCATTTGGATATTCATTTCATGGAGAGTCCCCAGGTGAAATATTCAGATATTCTTGCAGCAGTGAAAATTATTCACTAAGAATGCTGATCGGACCGCAGTGGAGGAGCTGATTAGGGTGCGATCTTTTGCTTCTTCTCTGGCCCAGCCTCATGGCGTCAAATGATGTTCGGATCCTCGCGTTTTTGCTCTTGGCTTTATCTAGGCTCAGTAGGTTGTTGGCCTGCGTGCCACTAGTTATGCCTTTCGTACTCTATTACTTATGTTGGCAAAACTTGTTGTTTGGTGTTGGTAACTCTGTTGGTCGCTTTATTTATAAAGTCGAGCTTATGCCTTTTCTCTAAAAAAATATATTCAGATATTCTATCATGACTAGAATCAGCACTCTTCCTATCAAAAAGAAGGCAAGCAAATTGACATTCTATACAGTGCTACAAGGTTGAATATTTAATAGGGTAAAAAGGACAGCCCAATGCACATAGCTCCATATGTGTAGTGTCCGATCCAGAGAAGGGTCGGGCCACCTTAGTAGAAATCTTTAATAGGGGCATTGTTAGACTGTATAGCTTCTGTATTTACACGTGTATATTGTAATATTGTATACCACCTCATTATATATATGTGATAGGCCACCCCTAGAGGGTTGTGCCGGTTCCTTCAAACATATCGTCTTACATGGTATCGCGCTAGGTTACGATCGCTTCCACTAAACCCTAAAACTGCTGCCGCCGCCGCCATCACCGCCGCCGCCTCGATCGCGCCCTCGCCCCGATCGGTCGCTGCCATGGCGGGTACCTCCGCCTCCGGTTTCACCTCTGCAGGGTTCCTGCCGGCCTCCCTCGCGGCGCTCTTGTCCCGCCCGCTGGATGCGTCAGCCATGCAATCTCCGCTCGGAACACAGAGCGTTGGCTCATTCTTCTCGACACCATCGGCTGCGTCGAAGCTCGACCACGAGCTCGCGGTCCACACCGGCGCCGCTTCATCCGTCTCTCCTGCTGCGGGCTCTCTCCCGCCGCTCTACCAGGGGGTGCCTCAGTCTGCCTTGATGGGGGACCTTGCGGCGTCGGACACGGCTGCGGCGCCGTCTGCCCCCGCGCTGTCTACACCTCCGGCCGCCCCCACGGTGCCCTTGACTGCCTCCATGGTGTCCTCACCCCAGGCAGCCGCCTCGATGGGATCACCGCCGCCGCCTCCATTTCACTTCGGCCACCTCATCACCATCAAGCTGTCGGCCGACAACTCATCTTCTGGCGCGGCGCAGTTCTTCCCTTCCTTAGGAGCCATTACCTGCTTGGCTACGCCGACGGCTCTCTCCTTGCCCCCGCAGCTGGTGGACAGCGTGCACGGTCCGGTCTACAATCCGGCCCACCGTGTTTGGACGGGGCAGGACCAGGCGAACCTCTCCTCCATCCAGGGGTCGCTCTCTCTGGCTGTCGCCGGGCTTGTTGTCTTCGCCAAGACGTCTCATGAGGCATGGACCATCCTTGAGCGCTCGTTTGCGGCATAGTCTTAGGCTCGTGCCTCCGCACTCCGTGGTCAACTTGGCGAGTGTGAGGAGCTTGACTCCACGGCCACGGAGTTCTACAACAAGGTCAAGGGCCTTGCTGACACGTTGCCTTCCATTGGACAGCCGCTCACCGACTCCGAGTTCAACTCCTTCATCGTCAACGGGCTCGACGAGGAGTATGATGCATTGGTTGAGATCATCAATGAGCGGGGCAACTCGACTCCCATGGAGGCACATGAGGTCTACTCACGCCTTCTTCTCACCGAGCAGCATGTCGAGGCGCGCCGCTCCAAGGCCAGCCACAGCTCCCTCTCTGCGAACGCCGCCACTAAGGGTGGCCGCAACTCATCCAAGGGGCCGCCCCCTGCTTCATCTTCGCCATCTTCGGCTCCCCCCGCGTCCGCAACCCTACCCGGGGCCGGTGGTTGACGCGTGTGTCAGCTGTGTGGCACTGAGGGGCACTGGGCCTCCAAGTGTCACAAACGCTTCCAACGGAGTTTTCTTGGTCTTGGCAATGATGGCGAGGACACACGCAACTTTGCCCGTCAGGTTGCCATGGCTGATCGTCCGGCCGCAGAAGCAAAAGGGACACACTCAGTCCTACTCCATCGATCCCCACCGGTACATGGACTCTAGGGCGACGGAGCACCTGACGAGCGAGATGGGGAAGCTTCACACTCGTGAACCCTATCATGGCTCCGACAAGATCCACACCACCAATGGAGCAGGTATGCACATCTCTCATATTGGTCAAGCATCTCTTCTCACTAGACATGCCAATAGGAGTCTTCAGTTTCGCAATGTTCTTAGAGTTCCATCTGTGACACGAAATCTTCTTTCAGTTCCTAAACTCACATGTGATAATAATGTGCTTTGTGAATTTCATCCTTTTGATCTTTTTATTAAGGATCGGGGCATGAGGGACATTCTTCTTAGTGGGCGGCTGTGCCAGGGCCTCTACCGTCTGGAGCATCCTGGCGTCGCTCGCGTTTTCAGTGGAGTTCGGGTATCTCTGTCATAGTGGCATGCTCGTCTTGGTCACCCAGCCACACCTATTGTCCGTCATGTTTTGCGTCGTAATGAGCTTCCTAGTGTGTCCAGTAATAAAGATGTAGCAGTGTGTGATGCTTGTCAGGAGGGGAAGAGTCATCAACTTCCTTTTTGGGAGTCCAGTCGTGAGGTGAAACATCCTTTAAAACTTGTGTTTTCAGATGTATGGGGTCCTGCTCAGACTTCTGTTAGTGGTCACAGTTATTATATCAGATTCGTTGATGCTTATAGCCTCTTTACCTAGCTTTATCTTATTAAACGTAAATCTGATGTGTTTGACATTTTTCTCAGTTTCAAAAACATGTTGAACGCCTTCTCAAGCACAAAATTGTTCATGTCCAGTCGGACTGGGGCGGCGAGTATCGCAACCTCAACTCCTTCTTTCGGTCGCTTGGGATCGCTCACCGTTTAGCATGTCCACATACACATCAGCAGAATAGTTCAGTAGAACATAAGCATCGTGACATTTTGAAGCCGGTCTTACTCTTTTGGCCCATGCATCTGTTCCGTTTCGGTTTTGGAGTGATGCTTTCACCACCGCATGTTTTCTCATCAACCATACTCCCACTCGTGTTTTGAACATGAAAGCTCCCATTGAAGTTCTCCTTAATGAACAACCCGATTACACCTTCTTCAAGGTTTTTGGGTGCGCCTGCTGGCCGCATATCAATCCATATAACAAGCGCAAGCTTGAGTTTCGTTCCAAGAAGTGTGTTTTTCTTGGTTACAGTTCTTTTCATAAAGGATATAAATGTCTTCATGTTCGCACTAATCATGTTTATATATCTCGGGATGTCGTGTTTGATGAGCATATTTTTCCCTTTGCCAAACTTCTTGGATCCACCAATGAACCACCATCCATGCATTCATCCTCTATTACCTCTGACCAATTTGATGATGTTGCATATTCTCCTATATTGTTGCCTAACCATGGTGCAGGCACTGGACGTGGGGCTCGCTTGGAGGTTTTAGAGGCGCCATCACCTTCTTCGTTGCCCTTGCCTTCATCGTCGTCACCTCCCAGTGTGCATGTTGATCGCATAGCGCCACTGCATGGCCTTGGGTCTCGTGCCCATGCACGACCACTTGGTGATCCGGTGCTGCTGCCCGCTTCATCGCCTCTGGCCTCTGGGCCGGTTGCGTCACCTTCCCGGGCTTCGTTGCCCACCCGGCCCGTCATACCGGTCACACCTACGGTGCCCAGGCCGACTTCGCCCGAGCTTGCCTCGCCTCTGATGACCGGGCCGCTGTCTCCTGGGCCGGCCTCTCCCGACCTGTCGCCTGGCTCCGGGTCTCCCGGCACTGGGTCTCCTGCGTCGTCATAGGCGACGCCTGGTCTCTTGCTGACTGGGTCACCTCCATCGCCTTCACCCAGTCCGGCTCCTGCTGCGGGCTCTTCCGGCGCCTCTTCGTCGTCATCCACAACTTCGACGGCTCCGGCTGCTGCTCTACTATACGTCCACATACGCGCAGCCGGAGTGGCATCTTTCAGCCTAAGCAACGTACCGATGGTACAGTTGCCTGGTTAGCTGCATGCATGACTGTTGCCCTTGTAGATCCCTCCTCCGAGCTGCGCACGTATATCAACCTGCTATGCGCATTCCTCATTCGAGAGAGGCCATGGAGTGGGAGTATCAAGCTCTCATTCGCAATCAGACATGGACTCTTGTTCCTCCATCGTAACGTGTAATTGTCATTGATGCTAAATGGGTTTCAAAGTGAAGAGGCATTCTGATGGGTCCATTGAGCGCTACAAAGCTCGTCTTATTGCTCGTGGGTTTCGACAGCGTTTTGGTCTTGACTATGAAGACACCTTCAGTCCAGTGGTCAAGCCTACTACCATCAGGCTTCTTATCTCTCTTGTTGTTACTCGAGGTTGGTTTCTTTGTCAGCTTGATGTTCAAAATGCCTTCCTCCATGGTGTGTTGGAGGAGGTCTATATGCGCCAGCCTCCGGGTTTTTCTGATCCAGATCGTCCTGATCATCTCTGTCGTCTGTTCAAGGCACTTTATGGTCTAAAGCAAGCTCCCCGTGCTTGGCATGCTCATCTTGCAATGGCCCTTCGTGCTCATGGTTTTGCATCATCAACTGCTAACTCCTCACTATTTCTTCTACAGAGGCCTAAGGTTACTATGTCGGCTGATATTATTTTGGTCAGCTCCTCTCAGTCGGCTGATACTGCTCTTGTTCGCTCGCTTGGTGGTGATTTTGCGGTCAAGGACCTTGGGAAGCTTCACTACTTCCTTGGTGTGGAGGTTACTTCTCGGCTAATGGTCTTGTTATGACGCAGAAGAAGTACTCTTGGATATGTTGTAGCGGGCTGGGATGCTTAAGTGCAAACCGACGACTACACCCATGTGTACCACTGACAAGCTCACTGTTGTTGATGGTGCGCTCCTGTCTTCTGCTGATGCGATGGAGTACAGGAGTATTGTTGGTGGTGTTCAGTACTTGACGATCACACGACCAAACATCTCCTTTGCTGTTAACCGAGTCTGCCAGTATCTGCAGTCAGCCCGTGATACTCATTGATATGCTGTTAAGCGTATCTTGCGCTACATTCGATTCACGGTGGCTCATGGGTTGCATATTCGACCGACCTCCTCTGGATGTCTCTCAGCATATTCTAATGCAGATTGAGCTGCCAATTTAGATGACAGGTGATCTACGGCGGGTTATGCTGTGTTCTTTGGCTCTAATCTGATCGCTTGGAGTGCTCGGAAACATACCACTGTCTCATGTAGCAGTACTGAAGCTGAGTATAAAGTTGTGGCCAATGCCACTTCGGAGATTATCTGGGTACAGTCATTGCTTCGGGAATTGGGTATATCCCAACCACAGTCTCCCGTCCTTTGGTGTGATAAAATCGGTGCTACATACCTCTCTGCAAATCCGGTATTCCATGCCTGAACGAAACACATTGAAGTTGACTATTATTTTGTGCGTGAACATGTCTCTCAGAACCAACTATAGATCAAGTTCATCTCTTCTAAGGATCAACTTGCAGACACCTTCACCAAGCCATTGCCTTTACCACAGTTTGAGGCTTGTAGGCGCAATCTTACCCTTCTAGATTCTTTAGGAAGTGGCTAAGATTGAGGGAGGGTGTTAGACTGTATAGCTTCTGTATTTACACGTGTATATTGTAAAGTTGTATAGAACCTCATTATATATATATATGTGATACCACCCCTAGAGGGTTGTGCCGGTTCCCCCAAACATATCGCCTTACAGGCATCCGCAAATTAACTTCAACCATTTATTATGACGGTCATACATATCATTTTGATTATTTTTGGCTGCCCAGGTGACCGGCCGTCCAACACAACAGAACAATGCCAGGCAGAAATACAACTTGAAAATAGTGCAGGGGGCACACAAGATACACAAGCAGAAAAAATGGTAATAAATCTAGCTAAGAATAGCACTGCCATGGCTTGTTCAAATCTGATCAAGTCCATGAGGCTTCTAAGTGTCTGTCACTGCACTGCCAAGGCTTGTTCAAACCTGATCAAGTCCTTGAGGCTTCTAAGTGACTCTCACATACAACATAGCTAAGCTAGGCATTTTCTTTAGCGAAGCTAAGATAGGCAATTCCAAAAAATAATAGAATAATCAAATGACAGAATTGTTGGTTGGTATCAAGATTACTAACCGTTTAACACTAGAGTATAGTCTTCACATTTCTACAGTTGTGATGGCTATCTTCCAGTATTTAAAACCAACATATAGAGAAGGTATCT
This sequence comes from Aegilops speltoides, assembly GCA_021437245.1. NCBI lineage: Eukaryota > Viridiplantae > Streptophyta > Magnoliopsida > Poales > Poaceae > Aegilops > Aegilops speltoides. The sequence goes on from JAHHZJ010001321.1 coordinate 166,763, forward strand.
GCTATCCCAAGTCTCCTACTTCTGGATCCCATCATTCACTACAATAAACCAATTATGCAATTTAATAGAAAAATCTTCGAAGTAATGGCAAAATTCTATTTCAAACTTTGAAAGCTATACATGTTTGACCACATTATCTAATTTCAACAAAAGAGATCCAGATATTCGGTAGCACGACAACAAGCATGTGCCATATTATTAGAAAAAAAAGGATTCATTTACTCAGTAGCACGACAAAGCAAGAGGAAATCCAAATACAGATGTTGCAACACATATCGTGAGCAATGACCAGAATTTAGATACAAAAGACACTAACAATTGTTTAGCAAGACGATCAGAATACACATAGTTAATATAATAGGCTGTTACAACTGCATAGGATGCTAACTACCATAAATGTATACAAGTACACAAACAAAAGCTCAGTCACTAAGTTAACTGCAATAATTAGGACGTGAGTGTGCTCAAGCGCCTACAGAAAATCTGAAACTATCACAATTGCATAACTGTCTACCGTTTGCATTGCTACTCAAATTCAAGACCTAACTCTGATATCATCAGAAACATGAACTATTATGAAGTTGCAGCATGCAAGACATTTAGTGCCTATCAGCCAATGACTATGACCACAAGGGAACATATGGACAAAATGGAGTCTTGTCGCTGCAACCATGCCATTCAACTTCACAATCAGATCCAAGAATATGTATTGATCGCACCTCCATAGAATCCATATCGTATGACATTAGTGTCTTTTCATCTCCATGGACTATAAAAATCAAATTGTGTTCTGGATGGATTGAAATAACCCTATAATCATCTAGACAGTGACTGAGATTGTGATTCAAGGACCATTTTCCTCTACCGTAGTCCTCAAGAACCCAGAACAAGAGCTCGGAACCATCAGAATAAGAAAAACTATTATTTTATTTAGAGAAAAGGCATATAGCCTGACTTCACATTAATGAAGCCATCAACTGGCTAGGATACAAGGTGCAGATTATTACAGCGGCTGAGCATTGACAAAACAGAAAAATTACAGACAAGGATCAACTCAGGCCGAAACTATAGAAGCCGGCCAAAAAGTGAAATTGCCAACACAAGGGGGGGGGGACAACCATGCCGTCAGAGAGCACCACACCGACCAGAACAACGGGGACAGGGGAGTCCGTGGATAACAGACGAGCAACGAAGAGGAGGATCGACCCTTGTATGATGAAGCCATTGGCTCTGCCACAACCCAGTCGTGCCATTGTCGAAGGGGAGATCACTATCTCCGCTACATCCATCACAAGGATACCGCTCATTGACCGGTAAGCAAGAAAACAGCAGGGCAAACGCGCTAAAGGGTAACAAGAATCAAATCCCCCCTCCTCCACCGCCATCGGGCATCAGAGGATGCACTGCACCACAGCCGCCACCAACCCACACATTGCACTGCCCCATCCCTAACCCTACCCCAAGCTGATGCCTCCAATAAGGACCACGACGCTAGTGCGCCGCTGCAGGCCAGCCAAAGGCCTAGGTTTTCACCCAGGGACTGACAAGGGGGGGGGGGTGGAAGATGAATCTCACCACGCCCTCAGAAGGGGGAGAGAGAAGCCGAAGCACCGCTGCCATCGTCGAGGTTGATGCGGAGTCGACCAAGGGATTTCCCCTTCCCAAGATTCCACTGTCACACCCTCTAGAGCCAGATATGGCGGCCCGAAATGGCCGGATGCAGATCGGCAAGGAGGGAAAGCCACATCGGGGAAGGGGACCGGAAATCCGAGCAGAGAGATGCCTTCGCCGCCCAACCGCCGCCTGTGCGGCCAGAGGAGCGACCAGCACCTGCAGCGTCACCCATTGGTGATGTCGAGGTCGCTAGCCAGATCAAGGGCACCACCCTGGCACCCAAGGCTCCCTGCAGCGAACCAGGGCAGCACAACCTCCCCACCACCTTCAGTGGAGGCCGCGTGGCGACCGGAGGCGTCCTTAGGTGGCGTCGGGGAGGGAGGGAGAGGAGGAGCGGGGGGCTCGGGCGCTAGGATTTCGTCGCCCTTAAGCGCGCGCTTGGGGCAACGCGAGAGCCCCGGCATGGGGACAAAAAAGTAGTATTTGCAAAATACAACAATCCCTGTGATGGAAATATACCATTGTCATCGCCAGCATCATAGTATGGTGGCCAAGGTATATAAACATACAACCAATTATCTCCTTCAACATCAACAACTACTATTAAATTTTCAAAGGGAGCCATCAAATGCAGTATCCCGTTAAAAAATGCACCTTTTGCATTCTTGGGTATCTCAAATGAACCACGCACATGTGTTTGATACTTCCAAAGGACCAGCCTCACATGAATAAATCACCAGCATTTCAAAATTCACCCCCACATGAAAGCACATCATGATTTGTATCCCACGTCTTTCGATCTATGAACTCGAATACTTGGAAGTGGGAGGAGATGGTCTGGTCGAATCCGAGGCTAGCAATACTCACCCTGCAGAACACTGCAGGACCAATCAGTGGCAGGCACGACCACCCATTTCTCAGTGGCGGAATTGGACACAATGTAATCCAATGCCTTGATATCAGTCGCCTTCCAGCAGTGGCATAGCAGGAGGCCATTGCAGCTGTCCACGATGTCAAGACTCTCGAATTTGGGCAGAAACGAGAGGGACGGGTCGACAAGAGGGTAACCTTTCCGTGACTCATTGATAAAAAAGCGAGCCTTCTTGGGGAAGCGCTCCCTGTTGTAGCTTTTGTCGAAGGATTCTGGCGATGGACTGGGCAACCTTCTTGCGATGGTCGGGGTGGGAGAAGAGGTCGTGCTAGCACGGCAGCCCGTGGAAACGCACTTGTAGCAGCAGGTGGACTTGTAGGGCATGCACAAGATAATCTCTACGAGGATGCCGTCGGTGAGCTTGGCCTGTTGGGACAAACCCGGACTAGCTCTCCCTCTCTCTCCCGCATTCGCTCAGACAAAGGTAAAAGAAGAAGCACACTGGACACAAGGTTTTTTCCAGCGAAAACCGCCTCGCCGACGAATGGTGCCTTTCTTTTCTTCAGCACAAATTGTGTGGCATAGACCACCTACAGCCAGCAGCACTCGGGAGAGCTTATACATGGGCGCACACACGCACAGGAGCTGATCCACATGGCCCGGCCGCGTCGCGCTACAAGTCCGCCTGCTGCTACGTGGGCCTGCCTAACAGTTTGCTGCATACATGCACGACACACATCGCACGGTAGCTGATCCGCATGGCCATCGCGACGCGGGCCTACCCAACAGCTTGCTGCATGCATGCACAACACACACGCACGGTAGCTGATCCGTATGTCCCGGCCGCGTCGCGCTCCAAACGGGCGCCACACTGGCTTGTCCGGACGAGACTTTTTTTTAAACGAAGACGCTAGAAGTGTCCGGCTTTAAATTAATAAAGCCCAAAAGGCAACAAGGTTCAGCGGTTACACCATAACATGTTCAGCAGCGCACCCAACAGGGCAGCAAAACAGCAATGTTCATCGCAGCAAAATAAACATCACGGACCAGCAAGTGCAACTAAACACTCCACGGATAGCTTCAAAAGCTTCATCTGCTCGCCAGGTTTTGTCTTGCCATCATCTGGATCGTCTTGATACGCACCATGGCTTCTGTCATACGTTCAGCATCGCGCTCCTTCCTCAGCGGGGTCCACATCTGCAGAAATAAGTGGCATTTGAAGATCACGTCTGCAGGGTGGTTAGGAAATTTCTTTTCAATCGTAATTTTATTCCGCGTCGTCCAAAGTGCCCACAGAAGCGCCCCTACGCAACGCCAGGCAAGTGTGCTAGAAGTCCCTTTCGTGGACTTAAGGATAGAAACTAATTGGGTCCCCGAAGCGGGATTCCAATCTGTGTGGAAGGCCTCCCGCACAGCGCTCCACGCAAACTTGGCCAAGTGACACCTAAAGAATACATGATTCGCGTCTTCACCTTGCCTGCAGATCTCACATGTGCCATCGGCCGGACCGTTCCGTTTGGCTACGTTATCCGAGGTAGGCAGCCTATTCCTAAGCATTTGCCACATGAAGATCTTGATCTTCAGGGGCAGGCCTGCCTTCCACAATCCTTTGGCTATGTCAAGCACCGGCCCTCCAATAAGCTTGTTATATAAGGACTTCACCGAGAATTTCCCGGACGCCGTCAAACTCCACTTGACAGTGTCAGCCCCCGTCCGAAGGCGATTAGAGCCTACTTGCTGGACCAGCCCGTCCCAAGATGCACGCTCTTCGTTTGTTAGGGCCCTCATAAAGTGGATCGCCAGAGGGTCGATACGCATCGCCTCCCCAACTAGAATGTTAGTGTCTGTAGCGATCCGGAATAAGGTGGGATGACTTTGCCAAAGGGGGGAGTCACCCATCCAATGGTCAAGCCAAAACTGAGTGGATAGGCCGTTATTGGTCTGGAATTTGGCTCCTAAGTCAAAAGCAGGACGCACCGCTTGGATCCCTCTCCAAAACACGGAGCCGTTGACCGACGCTGTGAAGGGGTTCCCATTAGGGAAGTACTTGGCTTTAAGCAGCTTTGCCCAGAGTCCCGACTCATCTTGGGCCTGCCGCCACCACCATTTGGCAAGGAGGGCAACGTTCATTAGTTTGGAGTTGAGGATTCCCAATCCACCAAATTTCTTAGGCCTGCAAACCACCGCCCACTTGACGAGGTGGTACTTCCTCTTGATGCCAGTTCCTTCCCAAAAAATACTGGATCGCGGAGTGTCTAGCTTGGCATGCACCCCATCGGCAAGCAAAAACATCCCCATACTGAAGAGGGGAAGGGAAGAGAGACTCGAGTTCGTAAGAATGAGCCTGGCAGCGGAGGACATGAAACGTCCTTGCCACGGGCTTACCCTGTTAGCCACTTTCCCATACAGGGGCTCCCATTCTAGGATTGAGAGTTTACGATTAGAGATTGGAAGTCCAAGGTACTTAATTGGGAAGCTCCCTAGCTTGCAATTAAGAAGGTTTGCGGTTCGTAAGCTTTGCTGGTCATCCATCCCCATGGTAATGACCTCACTCTTACTAAAGTTAATTTTGAGTCCGGAGAGGAGCTCAAAGGCTAGAAGCAGAAGTTTAATCGTAGCTATACTATAGTCGTCTGGCTTGAACAACAACAATGTGTCGTCTGCGTATTGTAAGTGGGTAACGCCACCCGGGATGAGGTGTGAAACGAGCCCCTTGATGTGACTGGCCTCCCGGGCCTTGGTCAGCATGGCTGCCATGGCATCAGCCACAAAGTTAAAGACGAGTGGGGATATGGGATCACCCTGTCTAAACCCTTTCCTGTTACGGAAAAATTTCCCCATTTTGCCGTTAACAATGACCGAGGTGTTGCCACTCGAGATCAGGTTCATGATCCGGTGAACAAACCCTGCCTCAAAACCCTTTTTGAGGAGGACCTCCCGTATAAACTCCCAGTTTACACGATCGTAAGCTTTCTCGAAGTCTAGCTTAAGGATAACGCCCTACCCACGAGAACGTTTTAACTCGTGAATAATCTTCGTAAGAGCAATGTGGCCTTCCAGAATGTTCCTGCCTTTAAGGAAAGCAGTTTGGCTCGCACTAATGACTCGTTGGGCGACCGGCGCTAGCCTAGTAGCATTTGCTTTGGCACATAATTTGAAAGGTACATTAATGAGCGTAATCGGCCTAAACTGCTTGATAGATTCTGCCCCTTTGACCTTGGGGATTAAGCAGATAGCCCCGTAATTTAGACACGACAGGTCCACCATACCTAGGGCAAAGCCGTTTATGATCGGTTGGAATAGGTCCCTAAGCAATGGCCACAAGCACTTGAAGAACTCCATCGACCAGCCGTCTGGCCCTGGGGCCGTATCGTTCTTCATACCCGCAAGCGCACAGTCAATCTCCTGGGCCGAAAAGGATACCATTAAGGCGTCGTTTTCCTGCTGCGAAACTCGCTCGTGCATACGCCATAAGTCTTCCCTTAGACTTAGGTTCTTAGCCTCAGCTGTTCCCAACAGCTTAACGAAGAAGTCAAAGATGTATTTCACAATGTCGTTCTGGGTGATCAACGTCCCACGCTCCGACTGAAGCCTAAGGATAGTACTCTCGCATTTGCAACCGTTAGCGTACGCGTGGAAGTATCCTGTGTTGGCATCACCTTTCACGACCCACTTTACACCACCCGTACGGCGCCAATATTCCTCCTCCGCCCTGAGGATAGCCAGGACCTGATGTTCAAGGGAGTATCAAAGCTCCCATTCGTCACCAGAGAAGGTTCTTACGTCCGCCTGTGAGTCGAGGAGGGCAATTTCAGCCGTGATGCGCTCCCTCTCCCTTTTGGACTCACTGCCATGGTTAGCCCCCAGTGTTGAGGAACGTAGTAATTTCAAAAAAATTCCTACGCACACGCAAGATCATGGTGATGCATAGGAATGAGAGGGGAGAGTGTTGTTTACGCCTCGTGAGACCAAGCGAAGCGCTGACGCAACATAGAGGAAGTAGTCGACGCCTTCCGGTCCAACCGATCCAAGCACCGTTATTCGCACCTCCGAGTTCTTGACACACGTACAGCTCGATGACGCACCTGGCTCGATCCAGCAAAGCTTCGGGAGGAGTTTCACAAGACGACGGCGTGGTGACGATCTTGATGTTCAACCATCGCAGGGCTTTGCCTAAGCACCGTTACAATATGACCAAGGTGTAATATCGTGGAGGGGGGCACCGCACACGGCTAAGGAACGATCACGAATATCAACTTGTGTGTTCTAGGGTGCCCCCCTGCCCCCGTATATAAAGGAGCCAAGGAGAGGGGGCGGTCGGCCAAGGAGGGGCGCGCCAGGGGGAGTCCAACTCCCACCGGGAGTAGGACTCCCTTTCTTTCCTAGTTGGAGAAGGAGAAGGGGGGAAAGAGGAGGAAGAGAGAAAGGAAAGGGGGAGGGGCGCCGCCCCCCTTCCCTTGTCCTATTCGGACTAGGAAGGGGAGGGGCGCGCGGCCACCTCCTGCCTCCTTCTCTCTTCTTCCTCAAGGCCCATGTAGGCCCAATAACCCCCCGGGGGGTTCCGATAACCCCCCAGTACTCCGGTAAAATGCCGATTTCACCCGGAATGATTCCGATGTCCAAATATAGGCTTCCAATATATCAATCTTTATGTCTCGACCATTTCGAGACTCCTCGTCATGTCCGTGATCACATCCGGAACTCCGAACAACCTTAGGTACATCAAAATACATAAACTCATAAAGAAACCGCCATCGAACTTTAAGCGTGCGGACCCTACGGTTCGAGAACACTTAGACATGACCGAGACACGTCTCGGTCAATAACCAATAGCGGACCTGGATGCCCATATTGGTTCCTACATATTCTACGAAGATCTTTATCGGTCGGACCGCATAACAACATACGTTGTTCCCTTTATCATCGGTATGTTACTTGCCGAGATTCGATCGTCGGTATCCAATACCTAGTTCAATCTCGCATCGCAAGTCTCTTTACTCGTTCCGTAATACATCATCTCGCAACTAACTCATTAGTTGCAATGCTTGCAAGGCTTAAGTGATGTGCATTACCGAGAGGGCTCAGAGATACCTCTCCGACATTCGAGAGACAAATCCTAATCTCAAATACGCCAACCCAACAAGTACCTTTGGAGACACCTGTAGAGCACCTTTATAATCACCCAGTTATGTTGTGACGTCTGGTAGCACACAATGTGTTCCTCCGGTAAACGGGAGTTGCATAATCTCATAGTCATAGGAACATGTATAAGTCATGAAGAAAGCAATAGCAACATACTAAACGATCGGGTGCTAAGCTAACGGAATGGGTCATGTCAATCAGATTATTCAACTAATGATGTGATCCCGTTAATCAAATAACAACTCTTTGTCCATGGTTAGGAAACATAACCATCTTTGATTAACAAGCTAGTCAAGTAGAGGCATACTAGTGACACTGCTTGTCTATATATTCACACATGTATTATGTTTCGGTTAATACAATTCTAGCATGAATAATAAACATTTATCATGATATAAGGAAATAAATAATAACTTTATTATTGCCTCAAGGGCATATTTCCTTCAGTCTCCCACTTGCACTAGAGTCAATAATCTAGTTCACATCACCATGTGATTAACAACCATAGTTAACATCACCATGTGATTAACACCCATAGTTCACATCGTCATGTGATCAACACCCAAAGGGTTTACTAGAGTCAATAATCTAGTTCACATCGCTATGTGATTAACACCCAAAGAGTACTAAGGTATGATCATGTTTTGCTTGTGAGAGAAGTTTAGTCAACGGGTCTATCACATTCAGAGCCGTATGTATTTTGCAAATATTCTATGTCTACAATGCTCTGCACGGAGCTACTCTAGCTAATTGCTCCCACTTTCAATATGTATCCAGATTAAGACTTAGAGTCATCTGGATCAGTGCCAAAACTTGTATCGACGTAACCCTTTACGATTTAACCTTTTGTCACCTCCATAATCGAGAAACATATCCTTATTCCACTAAGGATAATTTTGACCAATGTCCAAAGGATCTACTCCTAGATCACTATTGTACTCCTTGCCAAACCAGGCAGAGTATACAATAGGTCTGGTCCATAGCATGGCATACTTTTATAGAACCTATGATCAAGCATAGGGAATGACTTTCATTCTCTTTCTATTTTCTGCTGTGGTCAGGATTTGAGTCTTACTCAATTTCATACCTTTGCAACACAGGCAAGAACTCTTTCTTTGACTGCTCCATTTTGAACTACTTCAAAATCTTGTCAAGGTATGTACTCGTTGAAAATCTTATCAAGCGTCTTGATCTATCTCAATAGATCTTGATGCTCAATATGTAAGTAGCTTTACTGAGGTCCTTTTTAAAAAACTCTTATTCAAGTATCCTTTTATGCTATCTAGAAATTCTATATCAATTCCAAACAATAATATGTCATCCACATATAGTATTTAGAAATGCTACAGAGCTCCCACTCACTTTCTTGTAAATACAGGCTTCTCCAGAAGTCTGTATAAAACTATTTGCTTTGATCAACTCATCAAAGCGTATATTCCAACTCCCGAGATGCTTGCACCAATCCATAGATGGATCGCTGGAGCATGAACACTTTGTTAGCACCTTTAGGATTGACAAAACCTTCTGGTTGTATCATATACAACTTTTCTTTAATAAATCCATTAAGGAATGTAGTTTTGACATCCATTTGCCAAATTTCATAAAATGTGGTAATTGCTAACATGATTCGGACAGACTTAAGCATCGCTATAGTTGAGAAAATCTCATTGTAGTCAACACCTTGAACTTGTCAAAAACCTTTTTGCGACAAGTCGAGCTTTGTAGATAGTAACACTACTATCAACGTCCGTCTTCCTCTTGAAGATCCATTTATTTTCTATGGTTTGCCGATCATCGGGCAAGTCTACCAAAGTACACACTTTGTTCTCATAGATGGATCCCATCTCAGATTTCATGGCCTTAAGCCATTTTGCGGAATCTGGGCTCATCATCGCTTCCTCATAGTTCGTAGGTTCATCATGGTCTAGTAACATGACTTTCGAACAGGATTACTGTACCACTCAGTGCGGACCGTACTGGAAGACCTACGAGGTTCTCAGTAGTAACTTGATCTGAAGTTTCATGATCATCATCATTAGCTTCCTCACTAATTGGTGTAGAAATCATTGGAACTGATTTCAGTGATGAACAATTTTCCAATTCGGGAGAAGGTACAGTTACCTCATCAAGTTCTACTTTCCTCCCACTCACTTCTTTCGAGAGAAACTCCTTCTCTAGAAAGGATCCATTTTTAGAAACGAATATCTTGCCTTCGGATTTGTGATAGAAGGTGTACCCAACAATTTCCTTTGGGTATTCCATGAAGACGCACTTCTCTGATTTGGGTTTGAGCTTATCAGGATGAAACTTTTTCACATAAGCATCGCAGCCCCAAACTTTAAGAAACGACAACTTGGGTTTCTTGCTAAACCACAGTTCATATGGTGTCGTCTCAACGGATTTAGATGGTGTCCTTTTAACGTGAATGCAGCTGTTTTTAATGCATAACCCCAAAACAATAGTGGTAAATCAGTAAGAGACATCATAGATCGCACCATATCCAATAAAATGCGGTTACGACGTTCGGACACACCATAACGTTGTGGTGTTCCAGGTGGCGTGAGCTGTGAAACTATTCCACATAGTTTTAACTGAAGACCAAACTCGTAACTCAAATATTTGTCTCTGCGATCAGATCGAAGAAATTTTATTTTTTTGTTACGATGATTTTTCCACTTCACTCTGAAATTCCTTGAACCTTTCAACTATTTCAGACTTATGTTTCATCAAGTAGATATACTCATATCTGCTCAAATCATCTTGTGAAGGTCAGAAAATAACGATACTTGCCACGAGCATCAACACTCATTGGATCGCATACATCGGTATGTATTATTTCCAATAAGTTAGTAGCTTGTTCCATTGTTCCGAAGAACGGAGTTTTAGTCATATTGCCCAAAAGGCATGGTTCGCAAGCATCAAATGATTCATAACCAAGTGATTCCAAAAATCCATCTTTATGTAGTTTATTCATGCGCTTTACACCGATATGACCCAAACGGCAGTGCCACAAATAAGTTGCACTATCATTATTAACTTTGCATCTTTTGGCATCAATACTATGAATATGTGTATCACTACGATCGAGATCCAACAAACTATTTTCATTGGGTGTATAACCATCGAAGGTCTTATTCATGTAAACAGAATAACAATTATTCTTTAACTTCAAATGAATAATCGTATTGCAATAAACATGATCAAATCATATTCATGCTCAACGCAAACGGTAAATAACATTTATTTAGGTTTAACATCAATCTCGAAAATATAGGGAGTGTGTGATGATGATCATATCAATCTTGGAACTATTTCCAACACTCATCGTCACTTCCCCTCAACTAGTCTCTGTTTATTATGTAACTCCTGTTTCGAGTTACTAATCTTAGAAACCGAACAAGTATCAAATACTCAGGGGCTACTATAAACACTAGTAAGGCACACATCAAACACCTGTATATCAAATATACCCTTGTTCACTTTGTCATCCTTCTTATCCACCAAATATTCAGGGCATTCCCGCTTCAAGTGACCATTTCTTTTGCAGTGTAAGCACTCAGTTTCAGGCTTTGGTCCAGCTTTGGTCTTCTTCACGGGAGTGACAACTTGTTTGCCATTCTACTTGAAGTTTCCCTTTCTTTCCCTTTGCCCTTTTCTTGAAACTAGTGATCTTTGTCAATCATCAACAATTGATGCTCTTTCTTGATTTATACCTTCGTCGATTTCAACATCACGAAGAGCTCAGGAATCGTTTACGTCATCCCTTGCATACTATAGTTCATCACGAAGTTCTAGTAACTTAGTGATGGTGACTAGAGAATTCTGTCAATCACTATCTTATCTAGAAGATTAACTCCCACTTGATTCAAGCGATTGAAGTACACAGACAATCTGAGCACATGCTCACTAGTTGAGCGATTCTCCTCCATCTTTTAGCTATAGAACTTATTGGAGCCTTCATATCTCTCAACTCGGGTATTTGCTTGAAATATTAACTTCAATTCCTGGAACATCTCATATGGTCCATGATGTTCAAAACATCTTTGAAGTCCCGATTCTAAGCCGTTAAGCATGGTGCACTAAACTATCAAGTAGTCATCATATTGAGCTAGCCAAACGTTCATAATGTCTGCATCTGCTCCTGCAATAGGTTTGTCATCTAGCGGTGCATGAAGGACATAATTCTTACGTGCAAAGAATGAGGATAAACCTCGGATCACGGATCCAATCCGCATCATTGCTACTAACATCTTTCAACATAATTTTCTCTAGGAACATATCAAAATAAACATATGAAAGCAACAACGCAAGCAATTGATCTTACAACATAATTTGCAAAATACTACCAAGACTAAGTTCATATAAATTTAAGTTCAATTAATCATATTACTTAAGAACTCCCACTTAGACAGACATCTCTCTAGTCATCTAAGTGATCACGTGATCCAAATCAACTAAACCATAATCGATCATCACGTGAGATGGAGTAGTTTTCAATGGTGAACATCACGATGTTGATCATATCTACTATATGATTCACGCTCGACCTTTCGGTCTCCATGCTACGAGGCCATATCTGCATATGCTAGGCTCGCCAATTTTAACCTGAGTATTCCGCGTGTGCAAAACTGGCTTGCACCCGTTGTAGATGGACGTAGAGCTTATCACACCCGATCATCACGTGGTGTCTGGGCATGACGAACTTTGGCAACGGTGCATACTCAGGGAGAACACTTCTTGATAATTAGTGAGAGATCATCTTAAAATGCTACCGTCAATCAAAGCAAGAATAAGATGTATAATAGATAAACATCATATGTAATCAAAATATGTGACATGATATGGCCATGATCATCTTGCGCCTTTGATCTCCATCTGCAAAGTACTGTCATGATCTCTATCGTCACCGACACGACACCATGATCTTCATCATCTTGATCTATATCAATGTGTCGTCACATGGTTGTCTCGCCAACTATTGCTCTTGCAACTATTGCTATCGCATAGCGATAAATTAAAGCAATTATTTGGCACTTGCATCTTATGCAACAAAGAGACAACCATAGAGCTTCTGCCAGTTGCCGATAACTTCAACAAAACATGATCATCTCATACAACAAATTATATCTCATCACGTCTTGACCATATCACATCACAACATGCCCTGCAAAAACAAGTTAGACGTCCTCTACTTTGTTGTTGCAAGTTTTATGTGGCTGCTATGGGCTGAGCAAGAACCGTTCTTACCTACGCATCAAAAACCACAATGATAGTTCGTCAAGTTGGTGCTGTTTTAACCTTCGCAAGGACCGGGCGTAGCCACACTCGGTTCAACTAAAGTTGGAGAAACAGACACCCGCTAGTCACCTGTGTGCAAAGCACGGCGGTAAAACCAGTCTCGCGTAAGCGTAACGCGTAATGTCGGTCGGGCCGCTTCATCCAACAATACCGCTGAACCAAAGTATGACATGCTGGTAAGCGGTATGACTTGTATCGCCCACAACTCACTTGTGTTCTACTCGTGCATATAACATCAACGCATAAAACCTGGCTCTGATGCCACTATTGAGGAACGTACTAATTTCAAAAAATTTCCTACGCACACGCAAGATCATGGTGATGCATAGCAACGAGAGGGGAGAGTTTTGTCTACGTACCCTCGTAGACCGAAGAGGAAGCGTTGACGCAACATAGAGGAAGTAGTCGACGCCTTCCCGGTCCAACCGATCCAAGCACCGTTACTCGGCACCTCCGAAGTTCTTGACACACGTACAACTCGATGACGCACTCGGCCCGATCCAGCAAAGCTTGGGAGGAGTTCCACAAGACGACGGCGTGGTGACGATCATGATGTTCAACCGTTGCGAGGCTTCGCCTAAGCACCGCTACAATATGACCGAGGTGTAATATCGTGGAGGGGGGCACTACACACGGCTAAGAAACGATCACGAAGATCAACTTGTGTGTTCTAGGGTGCCCCCCTGCCCCCTTATATAAAGGAGCCAAGGGGAGGGGGCGGCCGGCCAAGGAGGGGCGCGCCAGGGGGAGTCCTACTCCCACCGGGAGAATGACTCCCTTTCTTTCCTAGTTGGAGAAGGAGAAGGGGGGAAAGAGGAGGAAGAGAGGAAGGAAAGGGGGGGCGCCGCCCCCTTCCCTTGTCCTATTCGGACTAGGAAGGGGAGGGGCGCGCGGCCACCTCATGCCTCCTTCTCTCTTCTTCCTCAAGGCCCATGTAGGCCCAATAACCCCCCGGGGGGTTCCGGTAACCGCCCGGTACTCCGGTAAAATGCCGATTTCACCCGGAACGATTCCGATGTCGAAATATAGGCTTCCAATATATCGATCTTTATGTCTCGACCATTTCGAGACTCCTCGTCATGTCCGTGATCACATCCGGAACTCCGAACAACCTTTAGTACATCAAAATACATAAACTCATAAAGAAACTGTCATCGTAACTTTAAGCGTGCGGACCCTACGGTTCGAGAACAATGTAGACATGATCGAGACACGTCTCCGGTCAATAAACAGTAGCGGGACATGGATGCCCATATTGGTTCCTACATATTCTACGAAGATCTTTATCGGTCAGACCGCATAACAACATATGTTGTTCCCTTTGTCATCGGTATGTTACTTGCCCGAGATTCGATCGTCGGTATCCAATACCTAGTTCAATCTCGTTACCGGCAAGTCTCATTACTCGTTCCGTAATACATCAGCTCACAACTAACTCATTAGTTGCAATGCTTGCAAGGCTTAAGTGATGTGCATTACCGAGAGGGCCTAGAGATACCTCTCCGACATTCGGAGTGACAAATCCTAATCTCGAAATACGCCAACCAACAAGTACCTTTGGAGACACCTGTAGAGCACATTTATAATCACCCAGTTACGTTGTGACGTTTGGTAGCACACAAAGAGTTCCTCAAGTAAACGGGAGTTGCATAATCTCAAAGTCATAGGAACATGTATAAGTCATGAAGAAAGCAATAGCAACATACTAAACGATCGGGTGCTAAGCTAACGGAATGGGTCATGTCAATCAGATCATTCAACTAATGATGTGATCCCGTTAATCAAATAACAACTCTTTGTCCATGGTTAGGAAACATAACCATCTTTGATTAACAAGCTAGTCAAGTAGAGGCATACATGTATTATGTTTCCGGTTAATACAATTCTAGCATGAATAATAAACATTTATCATGATATAAGGAAATAAATAATAACTTTATTATTGCCTCTAGGGCATATTTCCTTCGCCCATCCCCTAAGGAAAGCACGCAAAGCCGCAGCCGCAGAGGACCAGAACTCGACTGGCCCATGTTGGCGCCCTATCTGGTTGCCAATCAGGGTCCAGCGGTTTGTGACAAGCTGGCTAAAACCCTCATGTTCGAACTAGGCTATCCCAAAGAAGAACCTACGGCTGTGCCGCACGTTATGCTCCCCTAAGGACAGGATCAAAGGCACGTGATCAGATCCTATGCGCGTTTCCGCCACTAAAGTGCAGAGGGGAAACAACGCCTCCCAATCACTAGAACTGAAAATGCGATCAAGGACGCATCGGATAGGCTCTCGTTGCTTGTTAGTCCAAGTATATCTGGCCCCAGTACGCGCAATCTCCCTAAGGGCAGCAGACGCAATGGCATTATTGACCATGGACACCCTAGCCCAGTCGATATTGTTGTTGCTCTTGTCCGCCCCCGAGCGGATCAAGTTAAAGTCCCCTCCCACCACCACGGGCAGGTTGGACGATTGTTTGGCCCCCACCATAGCTGTGATTTCTCCCAAGAAATCAGCGGACCTTGCGTGGTCAGCCGGCCCATAAACACTCGCGATTATCCAAGAGGCTTGGGAAACCCGGTGGCGAACAGTGGTAGCTATATAGAACGTGCCGGCCTCCCACAGAATTACCTCACACACATCCTTGTTACAACCCATCAGTTGACCCCCAGAGAGGCCCACGGATGGAGTCCAGAACCAATCAAAGCATTGGAGCGGATCGTACGCCAAAAGGTCTCTAAAAGAAAAATCAGCCTTAATTGTCTCCTGAAGCGCAACGAAGTCAATGTGTTCTTTGGACATGTACTCGCAGAGCTGCGTGCGACGCCCCCCGTGCCCGCATCCGCAGATATTCCAGAAGAAATATCGCATCAGATGATCCTTTTACGCAGGCGGACTCCACGAGAGGAGACCGCCTTCGCCACTCGCTTCCTAGCCGGCACTCGACTGGAAGAAGGCAGGACCGAGGCCACCCCGGCCTCGGCTTCCTCATTGGGCAAGGCGACGGCATCAGCCCCTACTGATGCTGCGGCTGGGTCTTCCACCGCCTGGGCAGCCACGCACCTGGCGGCTGCTTTCGTGAGGGCGGCCTGAGCTTCTTCGCGTGCACGCACTAAAGGAATCAGATCCAAAGACGAGGAGTCTAGCGCTACGCCACTATCATGCAGAATCTCGGTGAGATGCTCATCAGAGAAAGCATTCAGAATCTTAAAGGAGGGGGAGGATTACCTGTCGTGTCCATGTTCTTGTCAGCAGCATGGAGCTTGGCGCTTTTAAAAGAAGTCATGTCTCCAAGCTTGGCCTTGGCACGAGCGCTAGGAGCCTGAGATGACACCGGAGTTGCCCTTGTACGCTTGGCCTTGGCTGCCGTCGCCACCAAAGCCGCGCCCAGTTCACCTCCCAGCGCCGTCACCGCCCCCGCAGCATCCGAGGCCACCGTCTTGATCCCTGCCTTCCTCCCGCCAGTCTTCTTGGCCTGACGACCGGAGCCACTCGACAGGCGCCTGGCCGATGTCGGAGTTGGATCCGAGTCCATGAGGACGCAGTCCAGCCCCGAGCCCCCCCACAAGGTGGAGAGCCCGGCATGGCCTTGTTCTCCAGAGCCACTAGGGAAAGAGGAAGAGGCACACACGAGGCTGTCAGGCTGGAGCCGAGGACCTCGAATGACGGATCCAGAGAGCGGGCGAGGGGAGGAAGGCTGACAGTCGTGTCTTGAGTAGCGATCACACCCAGCTTTTCCCATGTCTCAGTGTCGATAGAAGTGTCTTGGATGCTGTCTTCGTGCTCGTCCGCCAGCTCGCACATCACCACATCTTGGCCCCCTACCTTCGCACCGGAGCCGGCTGCCTCCTTCTGGGACGTCACCGTCCAGGTTTGGACGCCCCAGTGGCAGCTGGCTTGGAAGAGTTGCCCGCGGAAGGCCCCTGCTTGCTAGAACCGCCCTTTCCCTACTGGCTGTCTGGTGGGGGAGCGGAGGGACCCGCCCCCGAAGCTCCACCACCATCACCCAGCCTCCTCGGCATCCGTTCTAGCTCGACCTTAATCTGGTACCCTTCGTGATTAAACCAGACCTCCACCGTGCCATTCAGCTTGGCCAGTGTCTTGCATGCCAATTTCATCCTCACCGGACCCAACTTAATGAGGGAAAGCTCATCAACCACTATCGGTCTGCCCAGCATCTTGAAGGCCTCCTTAATGCGCTCAATCTTGCGGTGCTTCTAAGGGATCCCGTGGAGCCGCACCCACGCTTCTGGCATCACCATCGGGGGAATCACCTCATGAACCACATCCCGCACCCTAGCAGTAATGTCATTAATGGAGAGAAAAAGTTTGCCACTGGTCCGGGCCATGTGAAGAAGATCTGCGGAAGGGAACACCACCATGAAGTCATCTTCTCCTACTTGCGTGACTTGCCAGTCCCAGTCCCCCGTGACCATGTGCTTGAGAACCCTCAGGTTTAGGCGGCCCGGCTCCGCGGAAAGGATAGGCGCGTTGCCCACCGAGAGCAGCCGAGGGCCCTCCAGGTCTTCCACCTCCTCGAACTGCAAACAGAAGAAACCCTCCCCTGCAATTGCACTGCCCATAATCTGCAGGCTTAGCTGCTGACCCCTCGTTGGGCAGTGAGCGGAGGCATGTCCCTCCTCCTTGCAGAGCACGCACAGAGGCTGGAATTTGTATTTGGACTGGAAATGGCCAAGTCTCCCGCACTTGAAACACTCCACCTCCAGAGCCTCCAACACGTTCTCCACCGGAATAGGCTCGCCCGCAGTGCCCTTCGCACCAGGGGGGAGGGACACAGCCAGGGTATCGGATGACGCCCTGGCCTTCTTGGTCAGCGGATCCCCATGGCCACCACCGTAGTTGGGGAGGTCCGCTGGCTTGCGCTCCAGCTCCCGACGCCGAGCCAGCTCCTTCTTCTTCTTTCTTCTTTCCTGCTGTTGGATCCACCATGGGGCAGGAGGACCCCAACCCCCCTCGCGCCCCTCTGGCTCATAGCTCTGCTCAGATCTGCCACCATTTCTTGCTCGCTGCTCCTTCTTCGCATTCTCCCGCAGCTCACGCTCACGACGCCGCTCCCCGTCAGAGATCGGGGGCTCCATGGGCCTCTTCTCCGCGCGCCGCCCACTCATCACCGCCGCCGCAAAGGAAATGGAGAGAGGGGGTGGGGAAATGAGGTGGATGGATCTGACTCGGTGAGCCCACCGCCGCACCTCCGATCTAGATGCGGGAAACCCTAACGAGGGGTCGAGGCAGCCACGGCGCACCCATATATAGGAGCCAGGAGTGGGCCGGGGCCGAGGCAGGCCCGACACGGGCTAGACGGCACCCATAGGCCCACAGATCGCCAGACTCCCACTCTCACGGGACGCACTGTCCCCCTCGAGACTCGGGCCCCCATCACCAGCCGAACATGACACCTGGGCCGGCCCACTGCCCCTCTGGCCCACCTCGGCCCCGGGTCCAGCGCTACCAACCCTAGCCCTTGGAGACGCTGCGCCGCCCTCCTCAGCCTGCGGCGCCGCCGCCGCCTCCTCCGCCGCCCGACCGGCTCCCGCCGGCGACGGTAAGCACGGCCACTCCTCCCCGAATCCCTCAGAGCGAGAAGCGCCGCCGCCGTCCTTGTTCGGATGCCCCGTGCGGCTCCCCCAGGGGACGACGAGCCCCTGCCCGTCGTCATGGAGGGTCGCCAAGCTCTGACCTCGACCGCGCGCGAACCTCGGCCTCCCGGAGCGAAGCGGTGGCGCGCCCCCACGGCTCCAGACCCCGTCGCTTGCGCACAGGCCACGAAATCGCCGAGCGACGGCCTCGCCGGCACCAGGATCCCCTCCCTAGTCGCTGGATCCGCGTCCTCCTCATCCTCTGACTCCCCCGCAGCCAACGCCCAGAACCGGCCGCCAACTGGAGCCAGCACCGCGCCAGCCCCCACGGTTAGCCCCGTCCCCGACGGAGAGGAGCTAGCGCCGCGCCTGACCACCTCCCAGCCCCCGAAGGCCGGGGCCGGAGGCGACCGGGGCGGGGAGCCCGGGCCGTCGCCAAGAGAAGCGCCCAACGGTCCGCACATTTCAAAATTACTTTGTGTGTACTTCGTCCGGACGAGACTTGCCTGCTCCCCTCGCGTGTGCCCATCCGTGCTCCCACATACGTGGCTTAATTTGATTGGAACAAAATAAGACCCGGTCCCACCTCCTTAAAATCAGGGGGGAGATGATTAGATTAGAAAAAGAAAAAGAAAAAAAGACAGCCGTAGCATGAAATGGGAGCACGGATGAGAGCATGGGAAGGGAGCGGGCAAGCCGGATCCGGCTTGTCCAACAGCTTGCTGCATGCATGCACGACACACACCGATGCACACCCAAAGACTAAAATCGTGAGCAAACCCATTTCGCGGCTGCCTTTCCCAAACGCTACAGCCGTGGCAATAGCGGCCGCTAAGACATTTAGCGGGAATCAGAAACAGAAGATTTTTAGCAGAAAACAGAGTTCTTTCGGCAAAAAAACAGGGAATTTTCAGTATAAATTCAAACAAAACCAGGGCAAGTTGAAGGTCTCAAGGACTACTACAAACAAGCATCCCTACTTCACCATCTAAGTTCATCTATTAATGCAGAAACGGAGGTCTACACCATGCACCATGGACATCACATTACATGTACCTGCTAGCGATGGACTGAGGGTTGGAACACTGGCGGTTGGAACCGGTTGAGCCAGATCATGGTGCAGAGCGCGGAGAGGCACCTCATCGCCGGTCACAGCTTGATGCCTGGAGCCCTGGTCGTCACCTTGCCACCTCGCCCGTCGCTGCCTCCTGGCCGCACCGCCTATCCGCCGCAATTTTTCAGACGGGAGGGAGAGAAAGAGGAGCGAGGACTGAATGACGCTAGGTTTTCTGGATTGAAATGGGCTGATATCTGGATGGGCCTCTATTTCGGCCCGTAAAAAATGGAATCATAGCTGATCCGGCCGAAATGTAGGGAAGCTAACCAACTTAGCTCTGTTTCGCGTGGCGACCGGGAGGGGAAATCCTATTTGAATTGAAAAAAGTTCATCAAATTTGAAAAAAAGTTCAAGAATTATAAAAAAGTCATCAAGGCAGGAAGAATAAAGACAAAAAGGAAAAACAGAAACGAAAAACAAAAAACGAAAAAGCAAAAAGGAAAAGGGAAAAATGTAAAATGACAGATGAAATAAGAAAAGACCTAAATGGATTGTAGTGAACAGGTAGAACTGGTTGGCGCGGTGGTTACTTGCTGTAAACTCGAAGCGGAGATCTGGAGTTCGATACCCATCGGCGCGCTTCTTTTTTCGGCGTGTACAAAACGAAAAGGAAACAGAGTAAGATGGGCTGGCCCATTGCGGGGCGCTGCAGGCGCCCGTTTGCCGAATACACACTAACGGGCACCTGCAGCGCCAAATAGGATTTCCCGTGGCGACCGCGGCCATAGCGGCAGATCGCGAAAAATTCGGTATTGCTTAGCGGGGAGGCTTCTAGGCCGCGATTACGCACTTCTCACTCGCGATTTAAAACTTCACCCCTACTCCCTTCGTTCCAAAATAGATGACCCAACTTTGAACTAATTCAGTACTAAAGTTTTTTTGAAAATTAACCACCACATATATTGATTAACCAAGATTGTTATTACAATCATTCATTACAAAATTCACCACACAGGGCGGAACATAGTTAACGAGGATACTATCCGATCTATTATCGAAACTAAACTTTGCAATCGTATGGGCCACAATATTAGTCGAACGATTGATCTTGGAGTATTTAGAATTATTTATAAGCTTTGATAAACTCCTTGCTTCCTTTTTCAAATCAGCCATTGAAGACCTGTCTCCTATTTCATTTGCAAGGGACGCAACCACAAACGCATAGTCAGTCTTCAAAATTATAGGATTGTGAAAGGTAATACCTATATATAGACCCGCAATGCATGCTCGTAGTTCCACCTCCTCCACGCTTTTACAAAGCCCAATGTAATCCCAGGAAGAGACGAGGACCTTCCCCGAAGAGTCCCTGACCACCACACCCACACTTGCAGCGCTAATACTCTCCACAAAGCTTGCATCGATATTGATCTTAATATACTCCGAAGGAGGGGGTTGCCATAACACCTGAGTTTCCATAGGATTAGGAACAATTTTGAAACCAAACAACAGACCTTTACCTTTATTGTTCGAGTCCACCTCTGGGCAGGATTGACTTGCAACAAATGACGACCAATAATTCTCCACAAAATTAGCAGAGGCCGAGACAAGTTCCTTCCCCATACCAAATATCAAGTCATTCGTCAAGTGTCAGGCTCTCCAGAAAATGAAAATTATTTGGTCTCGCGGAGTAGCATTCAATTGGTCCAAAAGAATAAGAAACCAATCAGACTCGAATGCTTAAAAACCTCCTCCCCAGGAAGATCCCATATAGCCCTCATTGCTGTACATCAACGCATATGACTTAGGGCACTTGACTAGCGCATGAAACGTATTTCCATCTTCCACTCCACAAATAGAACATGTACTAAGAGTGGCTTGGTGGTGCATGACTCTGTTTACCTGGACGGCCAAGCTGTTCGTAGCACACGCCATGCAAAAATATGAATCTTCTGAGGAACATTGGCCTTCCAAATAATATCCCAAATCTTCCTCTCCCCCAGCACCGCGCCACTGTATTGCCCTTCATCTTCTTTACGTTCCTTTAGATTAAGCGCAAGCATGTACATGCTTTTAACCGAGAATAAACCATTCTTCTCAAAATGCCAAGCTATAAAATCAGCTTCCCCTGACGACTGCATACGTAGACTTAAAATCTCCTCTGCATCATCTGGATAAAATAAGTGTCTAACCAAATTCTCATCCCATCTCCTCAGTCCACTCAAAATTAAGTCAGACACCCATTTGACCCTGGTCCTGTTCTTCTTTGCAGTAACCTTAAGACCAGAGATTCTTGGTAGCCAATTATCTCTCCAAATATTAATATTAGATCCATCACATACTCGCCAAATAATACCCGATTTAAGCAGGTCCAAACCATGCAGAATACCTTGCCAAGGAAGCGAAGTTGATTGTGAAAAACAGTGTCAAGGATATGCCCATGGGGATTATATTTCGCCTTCATCACCTTTGCGCATAAGGACTCAGGGTTAATAACCAATCTCCAAGCCTGCTTAGCTAGCAGAGCTTGGTTAAATAATCTGAGATTGCGGGAACCCATACCTCCCTCACCTTTAGGCCTAGTTAGTTTGTCCCAAGCCAACCAGTGAGTTTTCCTGCTACCATCCTCGTCACCCCACCAAAAATTCCATATAATATGAGATAGCTCCTCACAAAGCGATGCCGGGAATTTAAAGATACCCATGGCATAAACTGGAAGAGCCTGAAGAACTAATTTGATCAACGTTTCCTTCGCCCCACTGGATGCATATTTTTCAATCCAATCCGATAAAATTTAAGAGCTTTTTCTTTAGTAGATTGAAATTTACCCGCCTTCATTCTTCCTTGTGGCACCGGAAGCCCAAGATATTTGTCCTCAACCTTCAGCGGTAATATTCAAAATTACCATGACAGACACTTGATTTTCCATACTACACTTCTTAACAAACATAATAGAGCATTTATTTGCGCTCAATAACTGTCCAGTCCCCTTCTCGTAAGTTGAAATGATATTTTTAATTGTCAATGCTTGATCAATGGACCCCTTGCAAAACATAAGGCAATCATCGGCAAATTAAAGATGAGAGATACCCGGAGCATGCCTATTCACCTTGAAATTTTGGAGTGCTCCTCTAGCACATGCATCCTGAAGCAACAAAGAAGGAGCTTCCGCCACCAGCAAAAATAGGTATGGAGATTAAGGGTTCCCTTGCCTGAGACCACGAGAAGGGGAGAAAGTTTCCAAAAGTTGACCATTAAAGCACACAGAAAATTTGGCTGATGTGACACATGCCATAATCCATTTTATCCAAACTGCATCAGAGCCCAACGCACCCATCATCCTTTTCAAAAAGTGCCAATCCACCTGATCATATGCTTTTGCTAAATCCAATTTACAAGCACAAAATTCGCCTCCACTGTCTTTTAGCGTGCTCAAAGAATGCATACATTCAAAGCTATAAGAGCATTATCAGAAATTAATCTTCCAGGAATAAAAGCGCTTTGGGTTGGAGAGACCATACCATCCATCATCGGTCTCAGCCTATTTACGAGGCACTTAGAAATAATTTTATAAATAACATTGCATAGGGTGATAGGCCGGAACTGTTTAATAGATTGGGGTTCTTCACCTTTGAAATAAGAATACTAACTGTACCCCCTCAGGCATTAAACCGGTGATAAAAAACTGCTTAACTGCACGAATAATATCCTCTTTGAGCAGTCCCCAATTCCGTTTGAAGAACCTTGCAGGAAATCCATCAGGACCTGGGGCTTTTAGGGGGCCAATTTGGAAGAGAGCATACTGATAAGTCATTATTCATATCATCATTTACGAGCGGTTTCACAAGAGGAATAATAAGAGAGGGATCAACAAAATCATCACTCGTATACACGTGCTTGAAAAAGGAATTAGTGATCTCATGAATCTCCTCCACATTCTCATTAATGGTTCCATCATTCCTCCTTAGACTAGAAAAATTATTTTTCTTAGCCCTCCATGTGGCCTTAGAATGAAAGAATTTTGTATTCCTATCCCCCATTTTATTTTATCAATCCGAGATCTTTCCTTCCATAAAATTTCTTCTTTATATAGCATCTCATCCATGTCCTTCAGAATTCTCTTACTCTCGACCATAGCCTCATGATCATTTCTTTTATATAGCATATTTGGTTTCTTCCTAGCCATATCAAGTTTCTTGGGAAGATAACCAATATGCTTTCTACTCCAGCCATGCAAATTATTCATAAATCTACTCAGATTATTAGCCACATCCTTCAAATCCTCAATGTACGACCTTCATTCCAACAAGATTTAATCTGGTCTTCAAATACCCCTCCTCCCTCTCCCAATAAGCCTCATATTTCAACTGTTTAACAATTCTACACTTGCGAGGCACTTGGCTGGCGTTGCCGCCGCCATGGCCTCCCCTTTAGATCGCCTCTCCCATCGCCAGAGCACAAGGACGGTCAACTTAGTACTAAAGTTAGTACAAAATTGAGTCATCTATTTTGGAATGGAGGGAGTACTTGCTTATCCATGAAACCACTGCTCTAAGTACCTACACTAGTCAGCCATGCAGACGCACACATCCAGCTAACTAACTAAGAGCAACTCTAGCAGACCCCGCAAAATCTCGACCCGCAAAACGCGTTTGCAGTTTCACGACGATCTCGTTTGCGGGTCGAAAACTAGCACGGCCGAACAGAAACCATAGATGAAACTGCATAATTTGAAAATATAGTTTCGCGGGAAGTTCATACTACATACTCCATACTACATACTACATGATCAAGCACTGCAAACACTAGTTCATACTTCATACTACATACTACATCATTACTAGTACTAGGGGGTGGGGATCTAACGGAAGCGAGCTCGCGGCCATGGACGACGCTGTGGAGGAGCTCAATCCTCCTCGCCGGAGCTACAGAGGTCGATGTACTTTGCCCTCTGCTCCTCGCGGATGCGCCGCCACTCCTCGTCCTTCTCCTTGGCGGCGAGGTTGGCCGCGACCACCTGCCGCCACTCCTCGTCCTTCTCCTTGGCGGCGAGGTTGGCCGCGACCGCCTGCCGCCACTGGAGGTCTTTGAGCTCCTCGGCGTGGCCCCAGTGCTCTGCCTCCTCGCGCGCGCTCCGCTTGGCAATGGCGGGCCCAACCACGTCGACGTCGGCGACGAAATCCTCCGGCCCGACGACTCCGCGGTGGCTGAGCTCCTCGGGCTCCTCCTTGACGGGGATGAACTCGACGTCCTCCGGCTCCTCCGGCTCCTCCGACCACTCCCTCTTCACGGGGAGAAGGCCCGCGCCAGAAGAGGAGGAGCTCCCGACGTAGGAGAAGGACGCGGTAGAGGACGGGGTACGACCGTGCCGACGGTCGTACTCCTCCATCTCCCGGAGGCTGAAGCTCGGCGGCAGCGAGAGGCCACGGTTGGTCCATTTCCTCGCCCTGCGCTTCCTCACACCGTCCAATCGGACGCGCCGCTTGCGCTCGGGGTCGCTTCCGCCGCCGAATCTGCTGCCGGAGCCCCGTCCGGTGCTCCACATGCGGCCCCACATGGCGGCTGGAGGCGGAAGGTGGTCGCCGGCGACGAGAAATGTGGAGAAGGGGGGTGGGGAATTGCATGGCTCGGCGGGGGGGGGGATAGGGTTTCGACCCGCAAATGCGCCGCGGAACCGTAGATATAGTGCTCAGGGGCGTGCGGTTTGCGGGGCAGCAGCAAGTTTTTTTATGGGTCGGGCGAGTATGCGGCCTCTGTTCTGGCCGGAAAATTGGGCCGACCCG